>CAUOFW020009168.1:1056823-1072512 GCA_963454935.2 Ilex paraguariensis | reverse complement strand
GTACTCTTTCTAAGATTTCTTGAACATTTTTTTATTGGAACAAGCTGATCCAAAACATTCTCTCTCTCTGCTTCTTTCCCCACATATCTATTTTCTATACTCTTTGTTTTCCATATTTTTTTTATGAGTGGAGGTATGAGTTATGGATCTATCTACATATTTTTTTACTTCGTGGCAATGCTACAACATTATTTAGTTCATAAAAATTGCCCTGTTGCTGTTAAAATTCATACTGTGGTTGACGTGAGGGAGAATAAAAACATTTTGAGTTTGATTTCTTGCTACATACAAGGGTCATTGGTTTGGGGAATAGTTAAAGATTGGTTTATTGTAGTTCAGCGAAAAGAAGATTGTATTGTCGAGATTGTGAAAATTGATTTGCAGTGCAGCTTGATTGTGCTAATAAAGTTTAAAGGTTTTGTTGGGCCTTCGGGCGGGGGCATAAAATTTGAAGGTTAAGTGAGTTGGTTTGGGTCGTGAATTTTTTTTAATTATCAATTTTTGTACGTTAAATTGTGCCTCAATTTTTTTTTTAAAGGCTAGCTGTGTTAAAACCATTGATTTATGGTAAAGTCTGTCAAGTGGCTGGTTACATGGTACTTGGACCAATTTGAATGACATGGCAAAGGCACTTTTACAAATACCACGGACTTTGAACATTGATGATCTTTATGGAACCAATTTAGATGTTATTGTGCATGTGAGATTTAAGTCCCTGTTTAGCATTATTCTAATGGAAACTTGCTGCAGATGCCAATTTTTTGTAACGCTTTGTTTTGATTGTTCTTCNCTATGTATTTTGGTTCATATGTTTGCTTGTGTATGTATACGTGGTGACAATGTTGTGGAATTTTCTCTGGTGTTTAACACATTTTTCTTTTCAACAGGAACTCCTTGTTGAATTTCATTTGCTCTGGTATGATGAGTAAAGTCGTGGAATTGTATATCCAACTGAAGCTTGTTGTTTTATAATGGTATGTTCAATTTGTTCTATTTAGTTGTAGGGGAATGAAACAAGAGGGCTGGGGGGAAACGGNTTTTTTCAACAGGAACTCCTTGTTTGAATTTCCTTTGCTTTGTTATGATGAGTAAAGTCGTGGAATTGTATATCCAACTGAAGCTTGTTGTTTTATAATGGTATGTTCAATTTGTTCTATTTAGTTGTAGGGGAATGAAACAAGAGGGCTGGGGGGAAACGGTGAATCCTAATTATCCCTAACATGGGTAAGCATTGGTGAGAAATTGCTAGAAAACAGGAGAGGAATTAATTCATGTCTTGCTTAATCAAAAATCTATTTTAGTTATGGCTCACTTGGTTTATTTTGTCTTGATGTGTTGAGATTTTTTATTGTTAAATGATTGGATTCCTTGTCTACCATTGTTTTACTTCTCTTCCTATTAATAAAAGTTTCATATCTTATGAAAAACAAAACTCAAATATTAGGTGATTAAGCAACCCAAAATTGGATGCCCATATCTAGGCAAATTTATTTTCGGAAAGTACTTCTTCATCTGAAAAATCCATCTATGGGAAATTAAATCAGTTTTCTAAAAGGTCTTTCTTGACCATTAGTTGGTCACATGAAAGTTTAGATGGTAATTTCTCTTTATTTCGGTATAATATTTGGCATAATCTTTGTTAACCATGAGAATGTCGTTCTTAATAGTTACACAAATTGTTGAGCGTTGCGTTTTATTTAGGCTGATTGGAATGTTATTGCCAGTTTAAATGCATAATCTTTTTGTTGGATGGAAATTCTAGAAACATTTGCTTTATATACTTCTTAAGATTACCTTGGAGTNTGAAACCTCCTGATTGATTAATAATTAAAATTACGGGTTTAACCCAACATATATATATTCAGTTTAAACAGATATAACAACCTTACTTAAACTTTTGACCAGTCGGGATCTATCCTAATTTCAGCCTTGCCTAAGGCTTGCAAAAAAGTTCAACCCTGTAAACACATTAATAGCCACCCTATCAATTGTTATCTTTAATTAGTGCCACCATTTATTACTTGGCAAACTAAAAGATAGCATGAAACCGTGACAGCCTTATGAATTCTAAATTTCAATGGCTTCTACAACCTATGCTACTTTAAGTGGGTGTTTATAGGGAAAAAATGGCCTATTTAGTTTCTATTTTTAAAGTTGGGATGGAACTTTTATATTTCATAGTAGTAAACATATTTTATTGTGATTTTGATTGTTTTTACCCAGTACATCTAAGCATAATGGGGAGAAGCAAAATATAGAATTGAAATACGTGTAAGGTGTTCACAATTTCGTTTGTGCGTGTATACTTTACAAGTCTATGAGTTTGGTACNCAACATAGCATACATTTAGGCGGATTCTCTTGCAAAATGTATGCATGTAAAGAACAAAAAGGAAATTTGATGACAAACAGAACGGAAAAATGCATCCAAACTAAAATAGTACTTAAAACGCATATTTTCAAAACACCAGCAAATATTTTATAATAGAATAAACTAATTTTATTGCTAAAAAGTGCCAACATTTCCCCCAAACTTCACAGTTATGTACCGACAAAGGGACAGCCTCAAGAACAAAACTTCCTTGGTCGTACTCTTTCTAAGATTTCTTGAACATTTTTTTATTGGAACAAGCTGATCCAAAACATTCTCTCTCTCTGCTTCTTTCCCCACATATCTATTTTCTATACTCTTTGTTTTCCATATTTTTTTTATGAGTGGAGGTATGAGTTATGGATCTATCTACATATTTTTTTACTTCGTGGCAATGCTACAACATTATTTAGTTCATAAAAATTGCCCTGTTGCTGTTAAAATTCATACTGTGGTTGACGTGAGGGAGAATAAAAACATTTTGAGTTTGATTTCTTGCTACATACAAGGGTCATTGGTTTGGGGAATAGTTAAAGATTGGTTTATTGTAGTTCAGCGAAAAGAAGATTGTATTGTCGAGATTGTGAAAATTGATTTGCAGTGCAGCTTGATTGTGCTAATAAAGTTTAAAGGTTTTGTTGGGCCTTCGGGCGGGGGCATAAAATTTGAAGGTTAAGTGAGTTGGTTTGGGTCGTGAATTTTTTTTAATTATCAATTTTTGTACGTTAAATTGTGCCTCAATTTTTTTTTTAAAGGCTAGCTGTGNTCGGTAATTGGTTTGGGTCGTGAATTTTTTTTAATTATCAATTTTTGTACATTAAATTGTGCCTCAATTTTTTTTAAAGGCTAGCTGTGTTAAAATCATTGATTTATGGTAAAGTCTGTCAAGTGGCTGGTTTGGACCAATTTGAATGACATGGCAAAGGCACTTTTACAAATACCATGGACTTTGAACATTGATGATCTTTATGGAACCAATTTAGATGTTATTGTGCATGTGAGATTTAAGTCCCTGTTTAGCATTATTCTAATGGAAACTTGCTGCAGATGCCAATTTTTTGTAACGCTTTGTTTTGATTGTTCTTCNAGTCCCTGTTTAGCATTATTCTAATGGAAACTTGCTGCAGATGCCAATTTTTTGTAACGCATTGTTTTGACTGTTCTTCTATTTCCATATTTTGCAATTCCAATAGTGATTACAGGAGGTCAATCACAAAGAGTGTTGAATATATTTGACCTCGAAAGGATTCGACCCTAATTTTAGATGATAGACCAGGCATGATTGCTACAAAAACCTGTAAGATGCATTTGATGAAACTCATGCAGGTAGGTAGGTACCTTTGGTTTTGGATTAAGGAGAGAACCCATGATATAGAGGGCACAAAAGCCTGAATTTGCTTTNTTTTAGATGATAGACCAGGCATGATAGCTACAAAAACCTGTAAGATGCATTTGATGAAACTCATGCAGGTAGGTAGGTACCTTTGGTTTTGGATTAAGGAGAGAACCCATGATATAGAGGGCACAAAAGCCTGAATTTGCTTTGTATTTTGAAATGCAAATTGTACTTTTAGACTTGAGATTCCAAGAATAATGAACTTCATAAATTCAAGGAGCCTTAATTCAACCTCTTTTTTTTTCTTATTTTTTGAAAACTGTCTCAAGCTCATGTTTTTTGTATTCATGACTGCAACGCATACTTTTCATACATGTAATAACTTGTTATTCATATGTATGGGCTAAACTATTTATTGTTTTATGTAATTAGGAAAATTTAACTTCATAACATACGTGTTGAAACCTCCTGATTGATTAATAATTAAAATTACGGGTTTAACCCAACATATATATATTCAGTTTAAACAGATATAACAACCTTACTTAAACTTTTGACCAGTCGGGATCTATCCTAATTTCAGCCTTGCCTAAGGCTTGCAAAAAAGTTCAACCCTGTAAACACATTAATAGCCACCCTATCAATTGTTATCTTTAATTAGTGCCACCATTTATTACTTGGCAAACTAAAAGATAGCATGAAACCGTGACAGCCTTATGAATTCTAAATTTCAATGGCTTCTACAACCTATGCTACTTTAAGTGGGTGTTTATAGGGAAAAAATGGCCTATTTAGTTTCTATTTTTAAAGTTGGGATGGAACTTTTATATTTCATAGTAGTAAACATATTTTATTGTGATTTTGATTGTTTTTACCCAGTACATCTAAGCATAATGGGGAGAAGCAAAATATAGAATTGAAATACGTGTAAGGTGTTCACAATTTCGTTTGTGCGTGTATACTTTACAAGTCTATGAGTTTGGTACAAATAATTTTAAATGAATATGAATTGCAGAGTGTTTTAACAAGAAATTGGTCAACGATATATTTTTTTCTTTTGTCTTGTAATTTGTTAAATGTCGAACACACATGACAATTGTCATCTTAATTTTATTTCAACCAAAGTGTTACGTAAACAAAAAAAAGTAAAAGAGTTTTGAAGCTCTAAAAATTTAGGATTAGTCTGACATCATTATTATAAAGTTCATGGGTACACCATGAAAGTGGAAGAGGAAAAATAGGGTTGGCAACTGCCATGATTCCCTCCACGGTCCACACAGCCCAAATGACTTTCAGAAATTAAGCTTGTGTGTGGTATATGATGAGAGTCACGAGTCCATGGTTAGCTCCTATTTGAATGCCTCCCACCCCACCACCAAAGAGGAAAATGCCGAGACATAGATATCTAAGGATAAACACCTCCTAATTTGATCAAGGCGACGAGGAAAAGTAAATACAAGTTTACGGCAATTAATTCCTATCACTATAAAGTCATTTTGCCTTTAATAATTGGTGTACGTTGTTGTAGTAATCAAAATTCTCTTGACAAGAGTAAATTGCCCACACTTCTTAACTAATGAAGATCTAACATTTTTTTTGGGTTAACATACTTAGAAGTTCCACTATGGTTATTTAACTATAAATTGATCAAATAATATTGTATTGTAAAAATAAAATAGAAAAATTATAACTCGAAATAATTCACGTGTGCATCAACTAGTAAAGATCTAAGAGTGTGTTTGAGATGATTTATTAAATAATTACTTTTTAAAAACCACTTTATTAAAAAATACTTTATTCCATATACATCGTTTGGATGCTCATTATAAAAAATACTTAAATAAAAATGATTTTATAAAAATTGTATTTGGATAGTCAATTAAAAAAGTATTTATTTGTATCACAATTACAAATATGCCATTCATAATCAAATATATATATGTGTGTGCGTGTGTGTGTGTGTGTGTTTACATGTATTTTGTTAAAAAGGTCAATGGATATCCCATGATACATTTTTAGTGATAATTTATCAAATATTTACATAAATTCACAAAAATAAAAAGGTAACCATAGAATACTAGTGATCTAAAGGCATGATAAACCCAAGTGTTACTATGGATTTCTTCATCACCCATGTGTAAGCTTCTACTCTTTGATGCAAATATTATTTTTTTCAAATAAATTAACACTTTATTTTATTACTCAAAAATTATTTACAATGAAATAAAAAAAGAAGCCAAAAGACTTCACAAAAGAATCAAAAAATAAGTCCACGTAGCCTGCTCATTGATCCAGCAACATCAACATCAACACAGAAAAGAGACGACAACCGGAAGATTCATCCATGTATTATGATCCAATGCCAAAAGCTTTGTAAGCAATAGATAAATGCAGAGGACAGATCAGTATCCAAGGATAATTTAACACTATGGGAACTGCTAGAACTCCTAAACCTGGACATTTGAGTACCATTCACTGATTCACCCATGTGTTTTATCTTCTCCAATGTCCCCTCCACAACCAATACAATTCTGAAACCAGATTGTAAATGGCACACAGTTCGGAGCCCTTTGCAACAACTGATGGGAGAAACTTTCTCCTGATCTGCTAAAGACGACGCTACTGAGATTACTCATATGGGGGATGTATCCCTTTGCAACAACCATTTGTATCAGGGAAGGGTCTTCAAGCTCATCCTCGATAATGTGTACAGCCAAAAAAAATGTGAAAGATGACATTCTGTAAACTGAAGGAATTAAACGAGCTAAATAACTCACTTCTTCTACAACACTACAAAGTTTAAAAGACAGACATTGCAAGCTAACAAATTTCCATAATTTGTTTTCTGTTAGTCTGTCACCAATCACCAGGAGGCTATGTTTTGACAGATAAGGGAAGAAAATGGAAGAAATGAAAAGAGCTTCAGCCAAAACTAGTATGAACAGCTAACTAATTAGAGAAATAGGAGAGGTGGAGAAATATGAGAAGTAATAGGCATCAAAAGAAACTCAAGTACTCTTACCATAAGATCTAGCACTTCAGCAAATGGGGTATAGCTGACACACTTCGGAGGGAAACAAAAGCACAATCTTAAAAATCTCTCTCCTCTTGTAGTGTACCTGAGGTAATTCTGTATCCAATGCATTTTCCTTTTCTATGTGTGCATTTGATACAGAAAAAACTTAGATATGCATATAGGTTCACACATATCAGGTATGGTATCAGGTAAACTGAAATTGCCAGGAAAAAATATTGATGATTTGAAAAGAAGAAAAGACAAACAAAAAACCACAACAGCAACTTCTGGCAAGCATTTAAACAACTTAACCTTAAATGCCACATAACTCAAAAAAAGTCTTATGTCTCTCCACAGTCCAGTTTGCTTTATCTTTGTCATTCCTAGAACTACTAGAAGCCATCTAAAGTAACATCACAAAATACATAAGTTAATAGCACAACGCGTATAATAATAATTAACTTGAACAAAGCCATTAAAAAAGTCCTATTATATCAAATCCACCTTTTCTTTTTGGGTAAGTAAATCAACCATACCCCATGAAGAGGAAGACAGACATTAGAAAGGTTCTTTGACAGCATAATATCCTTGGATTTCTCTTGTCCAAGAACCTATCATTTTGGTAGAGAGAAATTCAAGGCGGAAAAAGGACACTGAAAGGAAGCATTATATTTGTTATACTCCCTGCCCTACAGAGACAAAGTGCTGCAAAAATATGTTAATATCACTCGAAGCACCAAAAGTAGGTCTTCCATACAAACAAATACTCTACTCCCAAAGAAGATGTCGTAATTGAACTCTTGGTTCTCCAAGCAGTAATCCTTAATACCAGAAGATCAAAAGGAATAGGAACAACCATAAACACCAATCACAGATAAGGGCTAATCTTATAGGTGGATAGTGTTAAGCCTAAGATTCAAATGCTTGCAGTCATGGCTCTCTGTTGAATTACTAGCCAGAAAATTTTCCTCTTATTCATCAGAGTTAGTTCCATCTACCATCTTAATCACTGTTACGCTGCTATCTCCTAATTATCACTATTCTACTAAAACAAAATGAAACACCATTATCTGAAATGCTCATCAAAATCTAAAACAATTACTTGCACAATTTTATATATTATTTTCTATGGTAAATTCCTCTGCAACTGAGCTTGATTCGGGCCTCTCTCTCTCTCTCTCTCTCTCTCTCTCTCTCTCTCACACACACACACACAGAGGTACAGACAGTAGGATTTGTATGCTTTGGTTCCCTTGGAACCTGATTATGTGATGAATGTACTGTGCGCTATGCCACTTTGTAATCTCAATCATCGATTACTTCATAAATAGAAGCCACTGGTTTACCGATTACACTTTGTTTGAGGCGCACAACATCCCCTAATCCACTGCATATCAAAATCTAAAACAATTACTTGCACAAAAGTGCAACTGGTTGGCAAGAGGAGAAGTAATAACATACAAAGAACCAACAATGGCAGTAACACTTTAAGCAAGATTAAAGCAACTATTAAAGCACCAATGGCAGTAACATCAGGATGTTTCTAGCTACGGTGCTTTTGTTCAATTGATAGTCATTTTATCAAACAATTGGTGGGCATTCTATCAAACTGTCCAATTTTGTTAAAAATTAAATGTGAGAAAGAGCAATGAATTATGGAAGTAAAATAATATAGTGATTTTCATAGTAATCATGGATCAAAAAAATAAAAAACAATTTCCCCAAATACATCAAAAATTGATACCGTAAACAGCTCCTTGATTTCCAGAAATTTTATCATCATCAAAAAAAAAAAAAATACAAACCAAAATACATCAACCCAGGAAAGAAGATATTGTATCTCGTTGCAGCCTGAAATAGCTCGTTAGGCAGATAGAAGAGAACAAAAATACATCAGCTCCTTGGCTCCGGCGTCATTGGTAGTTGGCGAGAGAGAAGGTAGTGTCATTGGTCGGCGAGATGAGAGAATATATTACTAACATCGGCGTCGGCGTCGGTGTCCGCGTCGAGAGAGAAGAAAGCGGTTACATGCAGAGAGTTAAAAATGAAAAGTGAGGAGTGAGAAGACTTGCAGAGAGCTATCGGGGGAGTGAGGAGAAAATGAAAAGTAAAAATGAAAAGTGATTTTTAAAAGTAAAAGTTAATTATTTTTATTAACTTATTTAAGTGTTCAAATTACTTTTACTTATTAAAAAGTGTTTTTAATAAGTTAAGTCAAACACTACCTTTTTAAAAAAAGTATTATTCATAAGTTAAAAGTCTCAAAAACACTTTTTTTTAAGTGATGCCAAACACACTCTAAATACAACTCAAGAGAGAGAGTCTAGAAGTGCTAGTTCTTTTTTNTGTTCAAATTACTTTTACTTATTAAAAAGTGTTTTTAATAAGTTAAGTCAAACACTACCTTTTTAAAAAAAGTATTATTCATAAGTTAAAAGTCTCAAAAACACTTTTTTTTAAGTGATGCCAAACACACTCTAAATACAACTCAAGAGAG
The DNA here is from genome assembly GCA_963454935.2 of Ilex paraguariensis. NCBI lineage: Eukaryota > Viridiplantae > Streptophyta > Magnoliopsida > Aquifoliales > Aquifoliaceae > Ilex > Ilex paraguariensis. The sequence goes on along the minus strand of CAUOFW020009168.1, from coordinate 1,063,293 downwards.
AGAGTCTAGAAGGGCTAGTTCTTTTTTCTTTTTTTTTTTTGCCAAAAAGAAAGAAAATTTTATTCCATGAAAAAAGAATTACAAAAAAAATTAAGGAAAACAGTAACTGCTTTAAAAACAAAAGCAGTAAGAGTGTGTTTGGGATGACTTATGAAATCCAAAAAGTACTTTTTTAATAAATGTTTATCAAAAGTGTTTAAAAGAAAAACACTTTTATTAAATAAGTATTGTTTGGATACTCAAAATTTAAAATACTTAAATTAATGTATTTTATAAAAAACACATTTGGATGTGAAAACACTTATTTTTGTCCCAATTATTAATAGTATTGAATGCACATATACAAACATATACTACACATATAATAATACACAAAAAAAAAATCATAGACAAAAATATCATATTAATAGAGGTATCATACGAAAAAACTATATAGTCCAACTATCTCAATGACATAAAGTCGCAAAAAACACATGTNAGAGGTATCATATGAAAAAACTATATAGTCCAACTATCTCAATGACATAAAGTCGCAAAAAACACATGTTAATAATTAATACAATCAAAAATCATGCTTGATTGTCCCTTAGAATTGCTGACACAATACGTTCTCTCCTCCTATACATTGGATTTGTATCTGACAAATCAATATCCTCTTCAAAAGCAATTTGGTTTACATTGTCTTCGTCCTCTAACTCCACATCTTCATTAGCATATCTTGCAAATAATAAGTCTCTAATGCCATGAAGCCTTATGTAATGGTGGCAAGTCATGCAAGCAACAACAATAAACATTTGTTTAGTGAAATCAAATGTTTGAAACTAAAAAAAACATTTGAAACTTTATCTAAAAAAAACACCTAAACAAGTTCCACTTTTGAAAGTTTTATGTCTCTCCACAATCCAATTTGATTTATCTTTGTCATTCCTAGAACTACTAGAAGCCATCTAAAGTAACATCACAAAATACATAGGTTATTAGCACTTCACGTATAATAATAATTAACTTGAACAAAGCCTTGTATAAATTTCATACATATTTTCTTCTAATGAGAGGTTGTCACAAAAATACCTTGTGAGCCACACAAGTTGAATTTTTCAAAGAAAAATTGTGATAATATAATAAATGACAGTTATTCAATAGAAATGTACAATTTTTTATTTGTGGTGTGTTAAACTCACTAAAAAATTTCAATGTCAAACAACATTGAACAATCCTTCCTATAATCTAGGAGGCATGACATGAAATAGTTGCTCAAAAACCACCCTCATTGGAGTATGAATCATTCTTGCAGGGAATCCAATGAAGCAGCAAACAAAACTTGCACGATAGGCCAGGGGCTTAAACAACAGCAACGAAATGATACTCTAATGGAAAAAAAAAGACCTTTCCTCAGGAAGTGCTCATGGTTAAAGTGACAGATAACTCCACACAGCTACGACTACCTTTAGTCAACTTTCTAGCAGTGGCCATGAAGGTTAACTTAGGTTTCGGTCATTTAAGACCAAACATCAACTCTAGTCTCTATCATTTTTAACTGAACAGAAACAACTGAATAAGAGAAGCAAGTCCTTTTGCAGAATGAATATGCAATTGGTTCTAAAAGGGACTAAAACAACGGGTATAATTTAAATGCAAAATTGCTTGTGCAATATTACATCATAAGTCTGTCGTGCAAAACAACACTGAGCAATGTCCCCTGCCCNCTTCACGTATAATAATAATTAACTTGAACAAAGCCTTGTATAAATTTCATACATATTTTCTTCTAATGAGAGGTTGTCACAAAAATACCTTGTGAGCCACACAAGTTGAATTTTTCAAAGAAAAATTGTGATAATATAATAAATGACAGTTATTCAATAGAAATGTACAATTTTTTATTTGTGGTGTGTTAAACTCACTAAAAAATTTCAATGTCAAACAACATTGAACAATCCTTCCTATAATCTAGGAGGCATGACATGAAATAGTTGCTCAAAAACCACCCTCACTGGAGTATGAATCATTCTTGCAGGGAATCCAAGGAAGCAGCAAACAAAACTTGCACGATAGGCCAGGGGTTTAAACAACAGCAACGAAATGATACTCTAATGGAAAAAAAAAAGACCTTTCCTCAGGAAGTGCTCATGGTTAAAGTGACAGATAACTCCACACAGCTACGACTACCTTTAGTCAACTTTCTAGCAGTGGCCATGAAGGTTAACTTAGGTTTCGGTCATTTAAGACCAAACATCAACTCTAGTCTCTATCATTTTTAACTGAACAGAAACAACTGAATAAGAGAAGCAAGTCCTTTTGCAGAATGAATATGCAATTGGTTCTAAAAGGGACTAAAACAACGGGTATAATTTAAATGCAAAATTGCTTGTGCAATATTACATCATAAGTCTGTCGTGCAAAACAACACTGAGCAATGTCACCTGCCCAGGGCAGGGGTGTGGTGGTGAAATCCCTCTACTACTTTTTAGGTAGACCCCGGTTGAGAGCCAATTTTGGTTGTAGTAGTAGTTCTGGGATTAGGGGTGTCCTTGGGCAGTGCTGGACTAGGTTAGCGAAATTTTTTTTTGATCTAAAAAAAATAAAGTGTTATCAGCTAGAAGAAAAGACCAAATAGCTAAAGCCAAACAAAAGAGAGATCTGGGTGCATTTCACAACAGAAATTTCTAAATATAGCAATCAAAACCCAACCACACAATGCATCACTGACCCACTCACAGCCAATTTCTTTAATCCTTAAAAGATAATGACAAACACAAAGCTCCAATATATATATATATGTTCATGATCATGATCATCATCAGGATAGAATAGGCTTGTAAAATAGGCCAACCATTCCAAATACATCAACCCACATTCCGAAAACCATACCCACATGCCAAATCCCAACCTATTTCAAAGTAACAAACTCTCATTGGCATCATATCAAACACCTGGCGAAACAATCAACTTCACACAAACATAAGAACAGATTAACACTTTTAGTTCGATTCTTCAGTTGAATCCCAAGTTCTTAGTAGGAAAACAAATTTGAAAAGCTAATTAATCTATATCCAAACTACATAACAATTCAGACACACACATATATAATATTTGTCCACAGAGATACAGAGTGGAATGTGTGTAGCATAAGATTCCATTGATGTAGGTGACAGTATAATAAATTGAAAGAGTTGAACTCACTGATGACTTGAGAAAATCTCCGGCGGACTTTCCGAGGAAAATCTCACAGATATTGTACCTCAAAGATCGGTGAGAGAGAAGACGGTTCCGGCATAGTTGGTAGTTGGCAAGAGAGAAGGTAGTGTCGTTGGTCGGCAAGATGAGTGAATATATTGCCGGCGTTGGCGTCAGCGTCTGCGTCGAGAGAAGTGGCTACATGAAGGGCTTTGGCCTCAAGGACTTGCGGAGAGCTATTGGGGGAGTGAGAGGAGAAAATACGATGAAAAATGAAAAGTGATTTTTAAAAGTAAAAGTTAATTATTTTTACTTTTTTTTATTAACTTATTTAAGTGCTCAAATTACTTTTACTTATCAAAAAGTGTTTTTAATAAGTTAATCCAAACACTATTTTTTTAAAAAAAGTATTTTTTATAAGTTAAAAGTCTCAAAAACACTTTTTTGCACACTCTAAACTGTATACAACAAACAGAAAGACTATCCTCAAATTTCTGTACAATAACTGTATGTTGATCCTGCCATCAAACCATTGCAACTTCAGCCAGCAGCTCTTCAGCAGCAGGCATCAGCAAACAGCAACATCAACTCAGCAACTCAGCAGAAATAAAGACAGCAGCAGTCCAGCAACTCTGCATAAGCAGCTTAGCAACAGCTGCCCAGCAATCAATGCAAAAGCAGCACCGGGCATGAAGCAACCAAGGACTGTCTTTTCTCAGCTCAGCTCACAGCATCAGCTACATCATTAATCCCTCATCTCCTGCCTTCCCAGGGCAGCTCCTGCTACAACAGCATTTCAGCACACAGTTCCAGCAGCAACAAACATTCAGCTCCAACAAAAACAGCAGCAGCTCATCAATTTAGCAGATCAGCAGAAATAAAGACCAGAACAACATCAACAAGACACCAAGAAACTGAATATTCCAGATCAGTCCAGAAAAGTGCAATGCAATCACAGCAGAATACTCAGACTGCACACACCAATTACCAAGATACCAAGCCATCAGTCATGAACAGTCAGATCAGAATAACCGACTCCTCCCACAATGCAGACAATTATCAACTTAATCACTGCCAATACAGGCATATCTCAGTCATGAAAAATCTGAGCAACCACAGACTGCTCATCAAGACACTAATTCATCCAGCTCCATTCCTTTTATCGAACACAACCCTCCTCTTTAATCTAGCAGTAGGTAACATGCCCTGGTCCCTCCGTAAAAGTAATCTCCCATCAAAAGGCAGCACATCATTCTCAAAAAACTCATGACATCTGCCAGTCTGCACAGCAGAAGAGGCCAAAAAGTCAGCAATAACATTGGTCTCTCTGTAAATATGCCCTATCTGGAAATGCAGCTTATCCAAAACCCTCCATATTTGCTCCAAAACCTCCCTCATTCTCCAAGGCACTTCTGCCTGTCTTAAGACCATCTTAACTAAGACCTGAGAATCAAATTCAATACAAATCTGACTCCCCTCCAGACCATTTCTCAATATCAACTTCAATCCATCCAACAAGGCCAGGCATTCAGCTTTCATATTAGACCCAACCCCATAAAAAGCAGCAGCTGCCACCACCATATGCCCCTGGGAATTTCTTATGACCATCCCACCACCTGCAAGTCCACTACTCCCCTTGGATGCACCATCAACATTCAGTTTCAACATGGACCCAGGAGGAGGATCCCATTTAATCCACATAACACTAGTCATAACAGAAAAAGATGATGTAATTTTCAAATCCCACAACATTTCCTTTCCCCTACAATCATCCAATCTCTTAGGCTTAATCATACAAGCCTGCCATCTCAAAGCACTAGTCACCTGCATAAAGATTGTGTATGCATTCAAATACAACCCCTCAAACCTCCTCCTTCATCTTTCCTTCCATATAGCCCAGTAAATCAACATAGCAACTCCCCTGATCAAACAATGACTCAAGGATTGGGCCTTAAAACATCTAAGCAACCTTAACAGTCTACAAATAGGGGTTTCACCAGAGCACAGCACAAACCCCATGATAGAAGATAGCCTTTTCCACACATCATTAGCAAAACAACATTTAACAAACAGATGATTAACATTCTCCTTCTCCAACCCNAACCCATGATAGATGATAGCCTTTTCCACACATCATTAGCAAAACAACATTTAACAAACAAATGATTAACATTCTCCTCCTCCAACCCACACAAACTACATTTACTTACCAAGGAAACACCCACACTTTTCACTCTAGCATCAGTGGACAAAGCATCCCTATAAATCTTCCAAGTACACAACTGAGCACTAGGAAATATTTGCTGATTCCATATACCCTGAGCAATAACACTTTGAACTCCCCTCCTTCTAATCTGGAACCATGGAGATTTCACTGAAAATGAACCAGAATTAGTATGCCTCCAGATCCTAGTATCAGGCCTCTCTGTCAACACTAAACCAGAACTCCTGATCTCATGTTGCAACTGAGGAGTAAGCCACTCAGCCACCTCATCTAAGCGCCACTCATTAGCATGCCATAGCTCACTAATCTTTGGGAACACCACAGGTAAACCATCANGTTGCAACTGAGGAGTAAGCCACTCAGCCACCTCATCTAAGCGCCACTCATTAGCATGCCATAGCTCACTAATCTTTGGGAACACCACAGGTAAACCATCAATCCTATGAAGCAAAGGGCCAGCGTCCATCCATAGGTCACACCAGAAGTCAGAATTCTGACCATTGCCCACCAGCATCAAAGAATTATTAACTACAAATTCAAACCAAGGTCTCAGAACTTTAAAACCTTGACCCTTCCCAGACACCCCACACCTCAGTAAATGCATTCCTCTACAAAACTTCTCTCTAAACACCTTGGCCCACAATGATTGGCCATTTAGAATACCCCAGACCTGCTTTATTATGAAGGCAGACTGTAATTCACCAAAACTCCTGATCCCTAACCCTCCTTCAATCTTAGGCTTAGAAATGTTTTCCAAGGAAACCCAATGTCTCCTTCTAACATCCAGTTTAGCAGACCAAATAAACCCAGCAATGATGGAGTTCAATTGCTTAAGTATCCCCTTGGGAATATTTACACAAGCAAGCATATGAATTGGAATAGAACTCAGAACTGACTGAACTAAAACCACTCTCCCCATTCCAGAAAGCAGTTTAGAATACCAACCCTCCATTCTTCTTCTGAAAGTTTTCACCACTTCCTCAAAATAACAAATCTTAGTGAGCTATGGCATGTAAACTTGGGTTCATATAAACATTTATTTCAATTTGTACATAATTATTTTGAAGGT
>CAUOFW020009168.1:1026087-1055476 GCA_963454935.2 Ilex paraguariensis | reverse complement strand
GTCTCCTTCTAACATCCAGTTTAGCAGACCAAATAAACCCAGCAATGATGGAGTTCAATTGCTTAAGTATCCCCTTGGGAATATTTACACAAGCAAGCATATGAATTGGAATAGAACTCAGAACTGACTGAACTAAAACCACTCTCCCCATTCCAGAAAGCAGTTTAGAATACCAACCCTCCATTCTTCTTCTGAAAGTTTTCACCACTTCCTCAAAATAACAAATCTTAGTGAGCTATGGCATGTAAACTTGGGTTCATATAAATATTTATTTCAATTTGTACATAATTATTTTGAAGGTTTAAAATAAAATCATACAAACGAGATGGTNGTAAACTTGGGTTCATATAAACATTTATTTCAATTTGTACATAATTATTTTGAAGGTTTAAAATAAAATCATACAAACGAGATGGTAAAAAAAAAAAGACTATTTAACCTTTAAGGGAAAGGGTGGTTCATTGGTTCAGCCTAGGAAAGGATCCTAAATCCCATATACGAACAATGACATTTGTCTTTGAGGCCCTTCAATTTTCTCATCAAAAAACTGTTTGCTGACCATATTTAAGTGCTGCCAGCCTGTGAGTGAACCTCAACAACAAAGAAGGAAACCCACACTAGCAAACAGTCCCGGAAATGTAACTAGCATATAATAAGAATGCTGAAGAAAGCAAGTTACTATAACAGATTAAAAAACAACATCGTCTATTAATCAAACTGGTCGATCAAAAGAAAAACTGATGTTTTCCATTGTTTTCTGAAAACAAAAAAAACGCACCGAAATGAGATTTAATGATAATTTTGTTCTGGATCAACAAAATCTTTTAGTTATGCCACAATTCATGCTGAACAATGGATTACAAGCTACATTACAGGAAGAGATGCCGGCCTAGCTGATTGGATATCAACAACTTATTGCAAAGAAGCGACGTCACACTGCCTCATACAAAAACTGGTTCCGTCAAATCCAATTAGCAGTTGTTAGATCAACGCTTGACCCACTGGAAACTCTTTCGTGCTTTTGCCTTGCCAGGCTTTTTCCTTTCCACAACTCTCGGGTCCCTTGTCAAGAAACCAACTGGCAAGACACAATAATGAGATGCAAATTAAGAGGTGGTGTGGGTAAAAATCATGCATGACAACAAGCTGAAATTGTCTATAGAAATAAATATGTGGGGTTATATTTGATTAACAACGCCATTAAGGCTGGAATCAGTAGGCAAGCTAAAGTTATATAGATCATGCTTGCATTTTCCTACAATTCCCAACCTGAGAAGTAAAAGAAAACATCCTTTCTTCTAACTTTAGGAAAACTGCAGGTTTAGTAAGTAATTTGCTATGAAAAAGCAAAATGAATCTGTAATAGAAAAAAAAAGTCAGCCCCACAAGTTGTACCTGATCTGAGAGGAGGACGTAGATCTGGCTCCCAGTTTTGCAAGGCCTTACTGATACCCAAACGAATTGCCCCAACTTGACCTGTTCACACAAAGTAAATTACTTCAGAGTTAGGAGCAATGCAATGAAGGCAACAAAGATAAGCCAGTAAGCTAAAGATACAACTAACAGGAAAATTGATAAATTGCACTCACATTAGCCATCAAGTAACATGACTCAGATAATTCAAATTACAATCTTACAGCCTCATACCACCATCTCGAATCCCTGTGGCAAAAACTAACAACTAACAAGAACTTAATTTCTCACAAAAAAAGATGAAGCTCAACTCAAGCTTTAATACAAACAATAAATAAGCCACAAAGCAGCACAATGACGAATTGCAGGCATGTACAAAACCATAGCATCAGAAGAGCAAGATGAAACTACAAGAAGAAAAAAATGTTCTTCTTCTTTGGTTAGTGAAAAATAAGGAAGGAAAACCCACTGCAGAACTGTTGATATTAGTTGAAATTCATGCACATTTGCCAGTATGGCATATTTGTGATTCAATTATAATATCACTAGGAAACTATCATGTGCAGTTAACTAATGTCAAAAGATAATCATGTGTGGATCCTTCAGAGCTTTGAACATCAGCCCATGGGTAAATTTAATCCCTGCCAATGTTTATTCTCGCATTCTATCATTGCACAGCAGTCAAGTGCATACTTGATGATCTAACTCCTTGCAACAGCCAAGAGGCCCCAAATGTGGCTCCCAACACTGCAAGTGGACATGCCTATATAGTTGGCAGAAAGTTGCCCTCTATAAACTGAGGCTTCAAAGCTATTTTGAAAATTTTCCTCACACTGCTTCTCAACATTCCTCCCTATAAATACCATAAATTTCAAACCTTGACTATTGAAATAATAAAAGCACTGATGTTTAACATCATATCCAGAAGAGGTTGACCTTTGGAGAGCAGGAAAAACATATCAACCTTTGGATATAATTGCTGGAAGCAAAATATTTATCCTCAAGAAAAGGTGATGAATGAATCATGCAAAGGAGTTAAACATCCATGCAATTCTTCCTCAAATGGGCTAGATGTACATGATAAAACATATTGGCATTATGCTGCATAGATCAAATGCTAACTCTTCAGTTACAACATTAGTGTTGCTTAATTGTCATCCAGAAGGAACCCAAATTAAAATAGGAAAAAAGACGCTAAAAATAATAAGATATGTAAGCACTGAGTCTTGCTCACCTGACACACCCCTTGACAGTACAATTGACGTCCCACAGACCCAAAGTCTTTGTTTCGGAGAAAGGTCGAAGCAAAGCAGCCGGGTGATCAAGCATTGGGAAATACACATCGAACTGCTTGTCATTGACAGTAAATTGCCCTTCACCAGGTTGAATCCAGACACGGGCTATACTGCATTTCCTCCTTCCTGTTCCATACGCCCTTCCCTTTTCATCCACTTGTCTCACTCTTGCTCTGGCAACCTCCTCCTGTTTCCGGCGCTCTATTTCAGCCCGTGTGGATTTTCTTGTATTTTTCTCATAACGCGCGTCTTCTATTTCTCTTAGAGGGGGCAATCCTTGAATGTCTTCCAGGTCCTTTAGAGCAATCAAACTGTCCAACATTGATTCTGTGATTCCAGATGCAGCAATGAGATCACCAAATGCACGATTCAGACCTGCAATCACAAATATTGGATCAGTATATTCTTCGGTAAAATCTGTACAATATTAGACTCCTAAACTTCATGCAAAACCATTATCAGAGCCTATATCGGATTAATTAAAATACAGAATAAAAAATCCAAAATTATAACTTGTATCCTATGGACCAATGAATCTACTCTATAGACGGTAATCTTCGTTGAGAAAGTGGGCCAGGGTAAACAGATTTTTCAATGATAGTTATTTGATCTCACAGCCAACCATATCCAATGTATCATCTGGTCTATCCGAACTCGAGCTTTTTGAAGCAAGTACATCACTAGCTCCATTTTGTCTGTCCACAAACCCTCAACCCTCTCACCAGTGGCTTTCCACTCCAAATTGGTAGCTAGCAAGCTAAATGGAGGGGCACTGAACTCTTCAGCACTCTAATATTAAATCTACAGTGAATAACTAATTCATTAAATACACTAGAGGACAGAAACATACAGTTTGCAACAAGCACCTTGGTCTAACGCTTCCAATTCAGGCAATACTTTTTTTGGTAGTAAACCAAAAAGCGTGCATTTACATTTTTCCCCACTGACAGGCTTAACTACACACACAATCAGTATCAAACCATGATTATGATCTTCTCAATCCTCCTCTGCTAAGATTTAGTCTCTGATGTAATAAAATCGAACCTGAATTTTTTTGGCATTGACAGCCAGCAAAGCAACCCCATTATATGCACCCATCAAACAATACACTGATCATGCTACAAACAAATACACTAACAAGCCTGAACAAATTATAAATTGTTCCGCAATGAATATATGAGTAATACTAAGCAAAAGGTTCCATTATATGCATATGCTTACGATATTTACTAAAATCATAAAGAATTTGGGTGTTTAATTAAAAAGCTTGCCTTTGAGTACAGCAGTTAGAGCTTTCTCTTCTCTCTCAAGTTGCTTCACCTCTTCACTCTTCTCACTCTCCACTCTCTCACTGCTGCCACCAAGTCCCTGCATTTCCTCCGATCCTCCCTCTGTTCCAATATCAAATACATCTTCCTCTTTCTCCTCCACCACAAAATTCCACGCCTTGTATCCTTCCGCCGTCACCCAGCCATCATCCCCACCACCCCCGATTTTACTCCCTCCAATCTCACCCTTTCCATCGATACTTTTAAATATACCATCATCATCGCCACCACCAACACCCGATTCTCCCGACCAAGACTCATCCTCCGCTTTGACCGGTGGACTAGCATTAGCATTGCCCTCGTCGATTCCTTCTAGAGTTCCTTCGCTGCCTTCGCCGAATAAAGAGTCAGTGTTATCGTCATTATCCGTAGACAGTTTCCATAAATGAGATGCTGTTTGATCTTTATTACTACTACCGTTATTATTGTGATTCGTCGAGAAATATTTGGGGGTTTTGACGAAGAAATTGAACCCTAAATGGTCTTGTGAGTAAAAGGAGTGGGATTTAGGGTTTGACAGAGGTTTTCCTGACAATACTAGGGATAGGAGACGAAGGTTTGAGGTCTTACAAATGAGGCGAGAGAGCATTGTTCACAGAGAGAGAGAGAGAGAGAGAGAGAGAGAGAGAGGGTTTTCCGCCTGGTTAGGGGAGGAGGGTTTAGCGGTGGAGAGGATAGGAGGCAGCCAAAGTTCAGGCTCCGATGATTTATGGCTGTTTAGGACTTAGGAGGAGAGAGAGAGAGAAAGAGAGGAAGCGCCTGAGTGAGACTGTAAGAGAAGGCAGGAGAAGGGATTTCAGATGGAGAGGAGGCAGCCACAGTTGAAGAAGCCGAAGAATTTGAAGGACCAAAAACGACGTCGTTTTTGGCAAGGGCTGTTAAAAAAAAATAACAAAAAACACCCAAAACGGTGCCGTTTTATTAAACCGCATGAGATGCGGTAACCNGGGCTGTTAAAAAAAAATTACAAAAAACACCCAAAACGGTGCCGTTTTATTAAACCGCATGAGATGCGGTAACCTCCTTACCGCAGAGGAGCCAGACCCGTTGACGAAGCGTGGTGGTGTTCGGCGACGGCCCTTAAGAAGTGGCTCCCAACCTCAACTAAGCCACAAGCCCATAGTGTTCTCGTAGGGTCTTTCTTCTGGATGGGCTAGTATGTGGGCTTATATATTTAGCTGGGCTCTTACCTGGGCATATCCAATAGGATTTCCAAAGCCCAAATTAAGCACATCAGCGTTGAGGAAAATCATGATCAAAGGAGAAGGCATTGAGAAAACAATTTGAGCTGCAACTAATTGCATTAAACAAGGGCACATATGCAAATAACTTAACAAGATATCTTCCAGGGAAAAAAATTAATGATGATAATGTGAAAGATAGAGTTATAGTCGGACTAGTGAGGGCTCTATCTGGATACATACTGAACCAAATACAACATCTGTCATATTCATTCTTAAACTATGTGTAGAGTCGTTTCAGTAGAGCCCTTTCAACTTTTTTTACTTAAACCCGCAAATTCTCTATTGATTTTGTCTCGATTTCACAAATTATAACTGGAATTTTGTTTAGCTGTATATTGCACTATGGAAATTCTTTTACTTTTGGTGTTTTTATTTTGGGTTCTTGGCAAGAAATCCAAAATAGTGTATCATCATGTCATCATATCAGACTCTATGAGCCCTATGGCGTTTGGTTGAAGTTGCAACCAACCAAGGTTGGCGCCGACTTCACTGTTTGGCTTTTCTCAATTTAGTTTGAATTCTTCTCTCTTTTTTTATTGATCAAGACTTCCTTTTTTTTTTCCCCTTCTTCTACCAAACAGGCCTTCCCCTACCTTGTCGTAGAAGTACTTCTACCATATCTGAACTGTTTCCTTTTTCTTTCAAGCAAAAGCTAGAACATGTGGTGTTCTATAAGGGGCCTTGAATTGTTCTCTCTTGTTTCTTCCCCCACCAACTTCAAGAATACAACCATTTAAGCTGTGAGTTTTTCCTCTTCGAGAGGTATGTTCATTCACCTTATTTTCATACAGTAAGTTCTTCTTCCCTTTTTGCCTTTTTTGCTTTTTTTTTAGAGTTTAACGGTTAGAAATGTTTAAGTCAAATTACGCAAATCCCAAATAATTTTCATCCTAGTTTGATCAAAGGCAGCTCAACTATGCCAGAATTATGATATTCACGAGAGATAAATCTCTCATGACTTGGCTCTACAGAGTTCTCAAGATTCGAACTCAGAACGTTTGAATTTATAGTTCGTCACTATTATCACTTGACCTATTCCTTGGAGTTCCCCTTGTTCTTTTTCTTCTTCTCATTCGTTGTTGTCTTTTTTTTTTTCTAATTAATATGTTTTATGTCCTTGGAATTCTACTGTTTAGGGCATTGCGGTGTTGTTTTACATTGACAGCCAGAAAGAAAATGAAGATCAGAATTGGTTTTAGCATCAAAAAGTTGCTTCCATACAAGGGTATGCCAGTGTTTTAGTTCATTATATGTTGGATACTTACAATTTTTTTTTACAAGCCAGAGGAAAGTAAGAAAAATATATTTTCATGGTATATTGGAAAGGAACGGATCTTACTTGAATTCATGTTAAATATATATTAGTAAGAGAAATTGCTAAGAAATACACCCGAGGCATCGAAACACTAGAAAAATGGAATCGTGATAAAAATCCGCTAGTGTATTATATCAAATTGAATAAGTATCGGTCTATTTGGTCTTGTTCTTTCGTTTGCAAAGAGTGTTTTTGACTTAACTTGGATCGGTGATGAGGTTCAAAAATCTTAATCAAACTTGGCTTGTTAAATTTGGACTAGGTATAGGCTTGGTCAAGTTAATGAATTGAGTTAGTGCTTCTCTTTAAAGTTAAGCTTGAGTTTGCATACATTTTTACGAGCCTAACAACTCGAACAAACCATTGTTCGAGCTTGGTTAGTTGTTAAACGAGCTTTAAAATTGAGTTATAATTTAGTTCAATTAGTAAATGTGAATGACTTTAAATAAATTTTTATCCAAGTTAATTTTAAATTGCTCATGAACAACTCAGTTCATTAGCAACCACAATGAGGTTGATTAATGAATCATGGTGTGTATCCATTAGTTTTTATGGTGGTTGGGTTATTAAAGCATGGTAGGGTCAACCCGTGGGGCTCACGAGTAGTAATTTCATTGGGATTAATGAGTCCGGGCCCATAGAGGCAAGACCCTAAGCCCCCAGNGGGCTCACGAGTAGTAATTTCATTGGGATTAATGAGTCCGGGCCCATAGAGGCAAGACCCTAAGCCCCCAGGTTTGCCAAATCTTATATTGGAGTCTCTTTGGGTCAAAAGAAACTCTCTCTCTCTCTCTCTATATATATATATATATGTATATATATTCACATGTCATGAATTCNAGGTTTGCCAAATCTTATATTGGAGTCTCTTTGGGTCAAAAGAAACTCTCTCTCTCTATATATATGTATATATATTCACATGTCATGAATTCAAAATTTGGTAATTCTTTAAAGCTAGATTATGAGAAATTTATCTCAAATGAATACTTTAGTTCCGAAATAGATGACATTTTTTTAACTGAACCAAAAAAAGAATTAGTCGAGATACATATAAATTGACTCGAACACTCTTTCCGTTAAAAAAAAAAGAAGAAACTATATTAACAATGTCCCATGATAGGATCACATGACCACAATTATGTACACCCACTCACATTAAAATTCAAAACCTTGGCTTCCAGCCCACAAGTAATAGTTGTGGGAGCATTACAACTAGGTGGTTGGCATAGGTTTAATTGAATTGGGTCCATTTAGGCGTTTCAAGATTGGCATGTGGTGGAGGCCCCTAGTTCACCTTCCTTATCTATGTTTCATTAAATTGGTTACCTCATGCTCTTCAAACCGTTTGAAACTTTATATTAAGTGTATCTCTTTCTTAGGGTAGTGACCATTTCCAATGGCACAATTTTGAGTTTTTTTTTTTAATTTTTGGGTGATTCTTATCTTTTTCGTAATGTATGTTAACGAATTTGTCATTGAATTATATTAGTTGTTGGTGTCTTGTAGTAGATCGGATGAACAATTCAGATTGTCTTGATTTGGACCTCCAAGAAGAATATGCAAATGCATTTCGAACTGAATCGTATAATGAGTTTTGGACGCGTGCCCTTGTAATAAATAATCGAGATTGTGCCACATGTAAGATTGTGGGATCCACTTCATCAACCCGACTCCCATCATACAGGCTCTTTGTGGATTATCTCTTGGATCCTGATCAACCCACTGTGACTCGAATCCTAACATTGACAAACAACCATCCTAATTACTACTCTCTTTTATCGGACTATTTCTCTAGAAGTGCTGATGCTTCTCTCTTATGTAGTCTTTTGTTGAAAGATATTGACCGTACACGTGTTAAATATCGGTCCCTAAAAATTACTATCGAATCTCTGGAAACTGCTCAATTCTTATCGATAAACTATTTGCCCGCAATCTTGACCCGACTAACCGAATTCTCCAACTCCATCAACCCATTTGTACCATCAGGTTCATCTCCGACCCGACTACAAGCCGTAAAAGTGGGTAGCTCCGAGTTGCTCAAACTGCTCGAGTCAAGCCGTGACAGGGCCCGGGCCAAGCTCCGATTGATCAATAAGCTAAAACACAGCTCAGCCATTATTCTAGTGGCTCTGACGGCTTCGTTGACAGTAATTGTTGCTACTCATGCTGCAGCAACGCTAGTGGCTGGGCCGGGTCTTATAGTGGCTTGGTTTGAGCTGGGTTCAACTATGAGCCTAACCAAGTGGTCAGCTCAGCTCGATGCAGCAGCCAAAGGGACTTACATATTGAGTAGGGACCTGGACACCATAAGTCGGCTTGTGGCTCGGCTAAATGATGAGCTAGAACATATGCGAGCCACAGTCAGGTTCTGGCTCGAGAGAGGAGGGGACCGGCTTCAGGCCGGTAGGGAAGTGGCGCGCCAGCTGAAGAAGAATGACTTGAGCTTTAGTGAACAGCTTGATGAGTTGGAAGAGCACTTGTACTTGTGTTTCATGACCATCAACAGAGGTAGAAACCTAGTAATGAAAGAGATTCTGGATCCGAGTCGACCCATCACGGCCCAGTGTCTTCATTAAAATAATTATTTGCCTAATAAATAAGGCGAATTACATTTTACACCATAAAAGATTTTAATATTCTCACTTTATATCTTCAAATATTAAGTTTCTCATATTGTGCTCTAAATGTATCAAATTTGAAACATCAAAGGATAATCCAAGTGGTAACAAGAATAAGTGGTAAATTCAGACGTCTCGATAACATTTTTCAGTTTAGGTCATGAGAGATTTATCTCTTATGAATACTCTAATCTCTATGTGGATGACCTGTTTTTGATCGGACGGAGGACGAGACTAGTCGAAGTGTGCGCAAGTTTAGTATGGACATCCCTGACCGTTGAATAAAAAAAAATATATAAAAAATGTTTCAATGTAATTTTTTTATTAGTTTTTTGTCAGTATCAATGAGTTGACTTTTAACTTAAAAAATATTAGAAACAAACTAAAGGACTACATTAGAANCGATTGATCAATAAGCTAAAACACAGCTCAGCCATTATTCTAGTGGCTCTGACGGCTTCGTTGACAGTAATTGTTGCTACTCATGCTGCAGCAACGCTAGTGGCTGGGCCGGGTCTTATAGTGGCTTGGTTTGAGCTGGGTTCAACTATGAGCCTAACCAAGTGGTCAGCTCAGCTCGATGCAGCAGCCAAAGGGACTTACATATTGAGTAGGGACCTGGACACCATAAGTCGGCTTGTGGCTCGGCTAAATGATGAGCTAGAACATATGCGAGCCACAGTCAGGTTCTGGCTCGAGAGAGGAGGGGACCGGCTTCAGGCCGGTAGGGAAGTGGCGCGCCAGCTGAAGAAGAATGACTTGAGCTTTAGTGAACAGCTTGATGAGTTGGAAGAGCACTTGTACTTGTGTTTCATGACCATCAACAGAGGTAGAAACCTAGTAATGAAAGAGATTCTGGATCCGAGTCGACCCATCACGGCCCAGTGTCTTCATTAAAATAATTATTTGCCTAATAAATAAGGCGAATTACATTTTACACCATAAAAGATTTTAATATTCTCACTTTATATCTTCAAATATTAAGTTTCTCATATTGTGCTCTAAATGTATCAAATGTGAAACATCAAAGGATAATTCAAGTGGTAACAAGAATAAGTGGTAAACTCAGACGTGTCGATAACATTTTTCAGTTTAGGTCATGAGAGATTTATCTCTTATGAATACTCTAATCTCTATGTGGATGACCTGTTTTTTATCGGACGGAGGACGAGACTAGTCGAGGTGTGCGCAAGTTTAGTCTGGACATCCCTGACCGTTGAATAAAAAAAAATGTATAAAAAATGTTTCAATGTAATTTTTTTATTAGTTTTTCGTCAGTATCAATGAGTTGACTTTTAACTTAAAAAATATTATAAACAAACTAAAGGACTACATTAGAACATTTTTTATATATTGAAGATGCAATGTAAAAATTTCAATTTTTTAAAGTATAAAGTAAGAATTTTGAAATTTTTTTAGATACAAAATGCGAAAAACCCTAATAAAGTATTTGATTTCACCAATTTTCAAACAAATTTATAGTTTTCAACGGCCACAAAATGCATGAATTGACAAATACATCCTCTAAACATGGTCCTATTTTTATACGATGAGAGAATTCGAATCCCGGCATTCTTTGCTTGATAACCATTGCTGGGATGATTGTGATTCAAATACCAAACATTATTATTTTGGGTTCGATGAATTCTAGGCAGACCTCTCTTCGTGGGCACACATTGCATTATCACGAGGACTATTGACTTTGGACCTGTGGTCCTTTAATACCTACCCGCTTTCATTGTTTAGTCTTAAATAGCCAACAAATTTGTTACCATATGCTTACTTCTAAGGTTCTTGGATGAATGAAAATGATCAAAGATGAGGATGCTTAACCGTATTTTTATTGAATCTTATGGTAGAGTTGTTTGAGTTGTTGATGTATAATTTATCGGTGTGGATGTTTATGAATATGCTTACTCATAGATCAAAATTGTAGAAAAGAGAGGTAAGAGATCCCATCGATAAAGTGTTGGTGAATTACGCTCCAAACTTTTATCTCCTCCTCTTTCATTATATTTTGCCCTCATATTCGGCCACAAGATTGACTTAGGATCGACACTTCATTTGTGAGATATTTGACTTATTTTTATATTGTGCATGTATCGAATGGACCTACGTATTGGACCATGGTATATTGGCTAAATTCTATGTGAATTGCGAACCAAGGTTTCCTAATTTTCTATAAGATTCAGTACATCCAAGATCCAAAATCAAGGATTCCTAATATTCATGGTTAATGATGAAAGTGTACTTGGGTGGAAAAAATAGAAGTCGCCATGGGACAATCTGTAACAATTGCTCTTGTTTTGCCAATGATTTCGTGGAGGTTCTCTCATCTCATCTCAAATTAGTGACTGATGATGAAGAGAGGGGGGGTTTTCGTACTTTTGATTGGAATACAAATTTCGGATGTACGAAATTAGAACGTTGTGCGCTTAGTGCTTAAGTTCAGAGCTTGTTGCAACGTTTGTCTTTTGTAGTTCCTTCTCCGTTGAAAAGGGCCCTCCTAGACACTTATACAGAAAGACATTGAATGTTACTTTCATTGTTAATCACTGAAATATAGGTGTGTGCTCAGCTGCACTTGGGAACTTAATTACGGGACTATAAGAAGAGCATAGTCTACATCATGTTGTACACAATTATAAAATTCTAAGAAGTACCTCAAATGTTAATAAGAACGATTTGTAAACTTAGACGTCTTGAGTTTGAATATAGGTAACCACTTGCGGTCAGGTTATAAAAGATTTATCCTTCACGAATATTCTAGTCTTGACATGGATAGACTGCATTGTGTAAGAGAGAGGAGAAAATTAGTCAAAGTGTGTATACCTTGGCTTGAACACTGTTGATTGTTAAACAAAAAAAAATGTTGTGCACATTCATAAATCTTCTAGAGGACAACATTTTATGGCACCAATAAATNATTCTAGTCTTGACATGGATAGACTGCATTGTGTAAGAGAGAGGAGAAAATTAGTCAAAGTGTGTATACCTTGGCTTGAACACTGTTGATTGTTAAACAAAAAAAAATGTTGTGCACATTCATAAATCTTCTGGAGGACAATATTTTATGGCACCAATAAACTGTAATCTTCTTATATACCATCCTAGATCACTTTTAATCAATGGGTCTAATTCTTACGAGTTTCTCTCGACCAAAAATTTATAGGGTTAACTTTTATCTCGTGAATGATTGACTTCTTATATTCTCTATTACAGGTTCATTGTGCCCTATTTTTNTCACTTTTAATCAATGGGTCTAATTCTTACGAGTTTCTCTCGACCAAAAATTTATAGGGTTAACTTTTATCTCGTGAATGATTGACTTCTTATATTCTCTATTATGGGTTCATTGTGCCCTATTTTAGGTTTCTTTTCTCCCTATATAGTTACTTTGCGTAAAATTGGTAGTAAACCTTTTTTTTTTTCCCGAAAGAATCCCAAATGTTAGATGAGTTACCTAGAAGCTTGTTTTGTAAAGTTGAAGTCCTAAGCGCGAGGCTCCTCTTAAAGTCACCTATGAATACTCTGTAATTGTCCAATATGGGTTGATGGGGAAATTACCGACCCGGATACCTTTTAGTTAGAAAAAGGTTATTTGTAAAGAGATTACAAATATGTTAGCTTTTGGTGGAGGCATCACTGTCCTTTTTGATCAAAAACGTCAAATATGTTAGATTCATTTTCAACCCATTTAATACAGATATTGGATCAAACATAAACATAGAGTATCAAGGTCATTTTGCTAGTGCTAATGGTAAGTTTTTTTTTTTTTTGGGGGGGGGGGTATGATAATGGATGTGGTAGCGATGATGGTGGCGGAGTGGTCCAATACCACTTGAGACATATTTTATTAATTTGATTGATGTAACTTGTAAATGATTTCTCAAAATGACCATTTTATCAAATTTGCTGATTTATAAACTTCAAACACGATTAATTTAACTGTTTTATTACTTGAGTGTACTATTCTAACCCAGAGAGACATAAAGATTAATTGAAGAAATCAAATAATTTACTTTTTTTCATTCCAGAAGATAAGTTTGAAAATCAATTTGTGTCACTTGTCTCAGACTAATGACTTATCATTGTCCAAGTCAATGAGGCATCCAGCATACATCCCATACAGCACCAGCTTGATCATCTCAGATGGACATGGAGGGAGGGTGACCATGCAATTGCCCATCAATTATGGTTTAAATATCAACTTTTTCAACCGAGTACAACTCTCACTTAAAAACGCTTAACTGCGAATTTTCGACAAGATTCGATACCATTAATTACAGGGACTCAACCTGCTCAGTTCTCAAACAATTAAATAATTATACAAACACACTTAACTGTGAAATTTTGATAAGATCTGATCCATATATAGACCATCAATTAAAGGCACACAAGCTGCTCGGTTCTCAATCAATCAAATAATTGTACAAACGCAATTACGTTTGATTAATTATTAGCCTGAAAAGGAAGGTAGCTAGGCAGTCATGACTTAGTCTCAATATGGACACGGTGATGCAATTAATTCAGAGTGTAACAAACAGTTGAAACCATACAAATCTTGAAGTAGCATGA
The DNA here is from genome assembly GCA_963454935.2 of Ilex paraguariensis. Classification (NCBI taxonomy): domain Eukaryota; kingdom Viridiplantae; phylum Streptophyta; class Magnoliopsida; order Aquifoliales; family Aquifoliaceae; genus Ilex; species Ilex paraguariensis. Next base: position 1,041,685 of record CAUOFW020009168.1, on the reverse strand, counting down.
AAGATGCCTTTCCACCGAAGGANCTTTTTTTTTTTCCCGAAAGAATCCCAAATGTTAGATGAGTTATCTAGAAGCTTGTTTTGTAAAGTTGAAGTCCTAAGCGCGAGGCTCCTCTTAAAGTCACCTATGAATACTCTGTAATTGTCCAATATGGGTTGATGGGGAAATTACCGACCCGGATGCCTTTTAGTTAGAAAAAGGTTATTTGTAAAGAGATTACAAATATGTTGCTTTTGGTGGAGGCATCACTGTCCTTTTTATCAAAAACGTCAAATATGTTAGATTCATTTTCAACCCATTTAATACAGATATTGGATCAAACATAAACATAGAATATCAAGGTCATTTTGCTAGTGCTAATGGTAAGTTTTTTTTTTTTTTGGGGGGGGGGTATGATAATGGATGTGGTAGCGATGATGGTGGCGGAGTGGTCCAATACCACTTGAGACATATTTTATTAATTTGATTGATGTAACTTGTAAATGATTTCTCAAAATGACCATTTTATCAAATTTGCTGATTTATAAACTTCAAACACGATTAATTTAACTGTTTTATTACTTGAGTGTACTATTCTAACCCAGAGAGACATAAAGATTAATTGAAGAAATCAAATAATTTACTTTTTTTCATTCCAGAAGATAAGTTTGAAAATCAATTTGTGTCACTTGTCTCAGACTAATGACTTATCATTGTCCAAGTCAATGAGGCATCCAGCATATATCCCATACAGCACCAGCTTGATCATCTCAGATGGACATGGAGGGAGGGTGACCATGCAATTGCCCATCAATTATGGTTTAAATATCAACTTTTTCAACCGAGTACAACTCTCACTTAAAAACGCTTAACTGCGAATTTTCGACAAGATTCGATCCATATATACACCATTAATTAAAGGGACTCAACCTGCTCAGTTCTCAAACAATTAAATAATTATACAAACACACTTAACTGTGAAATTTTGATAAGATCTGATCCATATATAGACCATCAATTAAAGGCACACAAGCTGCTCGGTTCTCAATCAATCAAATAATTGTACAAACGCAATTACGTTTGATTAATTATTAGCCTGAAAAGGAAGGTAGCTAGGCAGTCATGACTTAGTCTCAATATGGACATGGTGATGCAATTAATTCAGAGTGTAACAAACAGTTGAAACCATACAAATCTTGAAGTAGCATGAAAGATGCCTTTCCACCGAAGGATTTATTGACTTCTTGTCAAGGAGTGAAGTCCACGAGGTAATCACAGCATTTGAGCAAAAGAGTATCAGAAATTTGTCGTTATCTAATCAATTTTTCTTGCTTTCATACTGGAATTAATTTGGCAGCTGCTTATCACCTAAATCTTTTGTTTGCAGTCTCACAATAATTTTATTTTTTATGTACATTGAATCCGTAGGAGCGAATTTTGGCACAACAATAAAGTTATTTTATTATGATCCAAAGATCACATATTGGAGTTATGAAAATAGTTTCTCTATTTGCAGAGAAAGGCTGCATACATCTAACCTTTCACTTACATAACAATGACGGGNGATTTATTGACTTCTTGTCAAGGAGTGAAGTCCACGAGGTAATCACAGCATTTGAGCCAAAGAGTATCAGAAATTTGTCGTTATCTAATCAATTTTTCTTGCTTTCATACTGGAATTAATTTGGTAGCTGCTTATCACCAAAATCTTTTGTTTGCAGTCTCACAATAATTTTATTTTTTATGTACATTGAATCCGTAGGAGCGAATTTTGGCACAATAATAAAGTTATTTTATTATGATCCAAAGATCACATATTGGAGTTATGAAAATAGTCTCTCTATTTGCAGAGAAAGGCTGCATACATCTAACCTTTCACAGACATAACAATGACGGAAGTCTCGTGCACTGGATATGTCATTTTTCTTATATACATTGAACCCATCTTGTAAACTCTAGATTTTTATAATCATCGACAAACTATTTGTGTTATCTTTACCATGTAAACAAGTACGTTGTATTAACGAAAGTCTTGTACACTGATTACGCCCTTTTTTTTTTTTTTAATGTTAATTGGATTGTCTTATAAACTCGAGATATTTATGATCACCAGCAGACTATATATGTGGGTTTTACCATGCAAACTACTTTTTGATGAATTTTGAAAATACGTGGAATAATAGTACACACTTTCCTTCGGAATCATATCCAATATAAGGAAAAATGAGCTAGCGTTACAAATCAGACATTTGACTGATTGCATCTCANTCACTTGTCTCAGACTAATGACTTATCATTGTCCAAGTCAATGAGGCATCCAGCATATATCCCATACAGCACCAGCTTGATCATCTCAGATGGACATGGAGGGAGGGTGACCATGCAATTGCCCATCAATTATGGTTTAAGTATCAACTTTTTCAACCGAGTACAACTCTCACTTAAAAACGCTTAACTGCGAATTTTCGACAAGATTCGATCCATATATACACCATTAATTAANAAAAGAACATCAAACCAACCTTTAATATTTTCATATTTAATAATTTTACTTGTTTACTTTGTCAATGTAACTTGTTCCCTGCATCGTTTCTTTGAAAGCAAAGTAATCGTATTTATAAGAGTGCGTGTGTGTGAGTGAGAGAGAGAGAGAGAGAGAGAGAGAGATGTGCATAGGACATCACTCTGAATACAGATAAANCGTATTTATAAGAGTGCGTGTGTGTGAGTGAGAGAGAGAGAGAGAGAGAGAGAGAGAGATGTGCATAGGACATCACTCTGAATACAGATAAAAAAAAAAAAAAAGGGTATATTTTACTCAACTTCTAACAGATGCAAAAAAGAGGGTAATTAATGGATCACAACTGCACTCGATGAATCCCATAAATGCATGCACAACCGTATCAAATGGACTTTTCTATATATGTATATCACCCAACCCCATTTTCCAAATCACTGTAATCTTACATTATATCTTCTCTCTCTCTCTTCTCGGAGCTTTTTCTCACCTTTAGTGTTTCATCGTCAACCATGGCCGGTGAAGCTTTAAACAACCAGACAATGGTGAAGGTGACAGTCCTGAACAAAACACACGTCAAGCCCAAAAAACCACTAGGAAGAAGAGAGTGTCAATTGATCACCTTTGATCTTCCTTACCTAGGTTTCTACTATAACCAGAAGGTGTTGATCTATAAGGGTGAAAATTTTGAGGACTTGGTGGACAAATTGAAGGATGGGTTGAGTGTGGTTTTGGAGGACTTTTATCAACTGGCTGGGAAGTTGGGAAAAGATGAAGATGGAGTGTTTAAGGTGGAGTATGATGATGATATGGATGGGGTAGAGGTGGCGGTGGCAGCGGCGGAGGGGATTGAGGTGGCTGATCTGATGGAGGATGAGGGCACAGCAAAGCTGAAGGAGTTGGTGCCATACAATCTTATTTTGAACTTGGAGGGTCTTCACAGGCCACTTCTGGCCGTGCAGGTACGTAATTACTTGAATTTATTGCTTTGCCACGGTTTCAGCCACTTTCCAGCTAAGTGTTTTGTAAGTTTATTAATGAGTATAAAACTCAGCACCTTAGCTTGAATTATGAAACTAGTACTGTAGAATGCACTAAAATCTTAATGTATCTTGAAAAATATGCTCGGAATCGGGTAATTAGAGCAGAATATATACTTCCAAAGTCCTAAAAAACCAAAATTTCTATATATATATATAGTGGGTTCTATTTAAATTCATCTTAGAAGGTGCAAGTGTAACAAGAATGTGTAAGCATAAATAGCTAAACCCAAAAATAGTTTTATCTAAAACTAAAGCGTTCTTGTCAAAACTCATGTTTTTTTGGTTTATTGAGGTAAAACTAACAATAAAAAGTGAATCCAGATTCCTCTGTATTCATTTTTTCTCAATTATCTCGATTATTCATCACCCATTATGAATGTAAGTAGAACCCACTATGATAAGTGAATTCTTCTGTAATGTCGGTGGATGATTTATCTTTTAAAATAGGAAAAAAATATTAGAGAGATCTAAATTCAGAAAACTAGTATGTGTTGTCCTCAGAGCCGACTTGTTTGGTGAGATGGCACAATAAACTCTTTAAAACAACTATTGTGCTAGCATTCTGCATTAGGGAATGTATCACTTGGTAGTTGGTACAAACACACTGGTACCACAAATGGACTGACTTGAAATTTTGTTTCAAACCCCAAAAAACTATAAACTTTGGTACGATGGTTTTCCTCCCCTTTAAAGCCACTTGCTCAAAATTTACTCCCCATTCTGTACCCTTGCCTGTCTGCATGATAAATACACTCTTTCGCAGCCCAACTACCATAACTTTATATTGTGTAGAGTCATCATGCTAGCCCCTCATAACGTCTCAAACAACGAGATCCCCGTTGTTTAGATTAGGATACTCTCTATTACTATTTTTTTTTCTTCAAATTTCTTTAATATTAAATTACTCATATTTTGTGGGACCCACTTTATTTTTTGGGGAGACCCATTAAATTTTAAGTTAAATGATGGGCTAATTATATTAGAGGTCCCTATAGTATGTTGTTTATCTTATTTTGATATCTAATATTTTAATTACTTCATTTTAGTTTTTGAAGTATTGAATATATTTTTATGTGATTCCTTAAGCAAATAAAGTCAAAATTGCTAACGATTTTTCATTATAAGTTTGTCACATAATACTTAAAAATGAGCAAAAAAAAGTAATTTGGATAACTCTTAACCAAATTTTTATTCAAATTTTGGTAAAATAGTTACCCAAATTACATAATTTTGATCATGAGTTGTCTAAATTTTGATCAAGAATTATTTAAATTATTTTTTTGCTTATATTTAGGTATTACATGATAAATTTATGATCAAAAAAATATTAGTAATTCGGATTTTTTTGCTTAAAAAATTATATAGAAATATATATTCAATATTTTAGAGATCAAAATAATGTAATTAAAATATTAATAACTAAAATAATATAAATTTTATACTTTGGAGACTTATAGTGTAATTAACCCATAGATGATTGACTCTTGCATGAAAATTAAGAAAATCTAATAATAAAGTAAATCTTACAAAAAAAATTGAGTTATCCCGTCCAAGGATAGGAGCTTATCCGTTCATGGATCCGACCACGTATAGATGAATGCCACACGGACCAGATTAGATTGGTCTGCTGTCCTAAAATCATCACCGTCAAATCATACAGATGTGGGCCCACTAATCTCTGTTTTTTTTTTTTTGCCGCAGCTTACCAAGCTCAAGGATGGACTTGCAATTGGATGTGCATTTAATCATGCAATCCTCGATGGTACTGCCACGTGGCATTTCATGAAGTCGTGGGCCCAGATCTGCAGTGGGTCCCCCTCCATCTCTGTCCCACCCTTCCTAGAGCGCACCAAAGCACGAAACACGCGCGTGAAGCTCAACCTCTCAAAGCCCTCCGACGCTCCTGAGCATGCCAACTTAGCAAATGGTGACGTCAACAAGACCGAGCCACCACTGAGGGAAAAGATCTTCAGGTTCTCAGAGTCAGCCATTGACCAAATCAAGTCAAAAGTCAACTCAAACCCATCCAACGGCTCAAAGCCATTCTCAACGTTTCAGTCACTATCTGCACACGTGTGGCATGCAATCACACGTGCTCGCCAACTCAAGCCAGAGGACTACACTGTTTACACTGTTTTTACAGACTGCCGAAAAAGGATTGACCCTCCGATGCCGGAGAGCTACTTCGGAAACCTTATTCAGGCTATTTTCACTGTGACCGCGGCCGGATTATTGTTGGCAAATCCACTAGAGTTTGGGGCAGCTCTGATACAGAAAGCTATAGAAATGCACGACTCCAAAGCCATTGATGCACGTAACACTGAGTGGGAAAACAATCCTAAGATTTTTGAGTACAAAGATGCCGGAATGAATTGTGTGGCAGTCGGAAGCTCTCCGCGGTTCATGGTTTACGACATCGACTTCGGGTGGGGGAAGCCGGAGAGTGTGAGGAGTGGGACTAACAATAGGTTCGATGGAATGGTGTATCTGTATCCAGGCAAGAACGGAGGTAGAAGCATTGATGTGGAGGTCAGCTTGGAGGCTGGTGCAATGGAGAAGTTGGAGAAGGACAAGGAGTTTCTTCTGGAGGCTTAGAAATGTCTTGGATGTAAAGTAATTGTTCTTATGTACTGGAGAAGGAGTTTCTTACGTTGTTGTTTTCTTATTAATGTTGGTTGAAGACTTCATGGCTTGTGTTAAAACAGTTACTATTAAAGAGTTCTTTAATATGTATGGTGGAGTCATTATTCTGCTTTCCAGTGCATAATCTCCTTGATAGTGGTAGTGTGGGATTTTAGTGTGGGTTCAACGCATACGTAAGAATATCATTTATAAATTAACATGCATTGAAGTTATTTTTTTGTGGGTTCAACGCATATTTCGATTAATCATTTTCTCGATTCGGTCAAACGTATATCNATTTTAGTGTGGGTTCAACGCATACGTAAGAATATCATTTATAAATTAACATGCATTTAAATTATTTTTTTGTGGGTTCAACGCATATTTCGATTAATCATTTTCTCGATTCAGTCAAACGTAGATTATCAACGTAGAGACTAATATACTCATAACCTAATTTCAATTGATTGTCAATATTCGAATTCAAATAACTAAATTTATAACTCATTTCTGTTATCATTTAAACTATTCGTTGAAGTTAATTTACGTTTATACAAAACCACAAGTAAAAGGCGTTTTTATGTTTTTGATGAAATCATTTTTTCACTTTAGAATAAACACATATAACCTTAAAATTATAATATTTATGTCAATTATGTTCTTGAATTATTTTTTAAGTCAATTAAATCCATAAACTCTTTAATTGTGTCAATTAAATTTTTTTGTCTATCTTCATTAGGGTGTACTATTCATGTGACCATATGACACCAAAAAAAAAAAAATTCAATTAACATAATTAAAGAGTTAAAAGACTTAATTGCATAAGAATTTAATTGACACAAGAGTCATAATCTGAGGACTATATATATAGTTTATTCAAAAAAAAATATATACATGTATAATTTATTCCAACTATTTGTGTCACATTAATGACACACTTTACCTCTTTCTGTTAAAAAATCTAATAGAGACTAGCAGAAAGGTTTAATTGACACAATTAAAAAGTTCAAAGGCTCAATTGACATAAAAATAAAAAAAAATAAAAATTCAAGAGCTTAATTAACACAAAGATTATAATTTGAGGGTCATATGTATAATTTACTTTTTACTTTAAAAAGATTACTTTTTAAAAAAAAAAAAAGAATTACCCAACGGTACAAAGGTTTAACACAAACACAAAAAGCGCTAGTTTTATGCAGTAATCTGTATGTCGTAAGCGAAAATGGGGAATTCCTCTCTTGCATTGGTTCTGAATTATACAAAAGTTACACGGTACATTTGATACAGGAAACAGCCTGAACTCGTTAAGGTTCAAATCTAAGACTGGGCATTTCGAAGACATCTCAGACAATAAGCCAATAATCACCATTTGGAAGGAAACCAGACTCTAAGCTACTTTTATCTTCTTGGCTAAAAAAAATCCTAATGAGGTTTCATATCTCACTCTCAGTCTTCTTCGTGGGAGACAGAGGCATCACAGCAGCAGATTCTTGAATGATATCTACAAATTGTGCAAAGAGAAAGCATGAGAAAGAGAGAGAGAGAGAGAGAGAGAGAGTGTTTCAAAATTACGAACCTTGCGACTGACTTTGAGGTTCAGTCTGGCTGTCTCCAATGGAGGCTGTTTCTGTCTGCTGCGGAGCAACAGATGCTTTCAGCTGCTCTTCTGTGATCTTTAAGTACTCTTCACTCGAGTATGCTTTGTTTGGGGATGGGGAACCATCTGCTACTTGATAATAATCACACGACGTCATTAACATCGTTCATAAAGTAATCTCATCAGGAAGCAGCAGCAGCTTAAATGCAAAAGTCACCAGCCAGAAAACATTAAATGGAAAAGTGGATTGACTACTAAGAACAAGCACATACCACAACACATCATAAGGAGTACAGTTTATAATCTAAGCAATATTCAAGGAATAAAACCATCATGTTTTGAGTATAACACAAGAAAATAACTGGACAAGAAACTACTTGTCAGTTGTCAAACTAGGAAGAAATAAACTTTGCACTTCTCATGGTTGCATTAATACTGCGGCATTATGATACTTGGTCGCACATAAGCAGATCTTAGGGGCAGCCTATGCTCGGTTTAAAAAAACACAGATCAAGACTGGTTTTGTCCTTTCTCCCGCTTTTCATCAAAAACCCATGCCCTGACTTTAAAAGGAAAAGATGCAATAAATCACATTTGGTTGCTTTTACTCTGCCTGGGATAATGCAGGTGCTCCCACAGTTAACCATAAAATTAAGATTCCACTGTGGAAAAACTTATTTATCAATACCTCACTTTGCTCCTGGCATTAGCACCAAGGCTAAGATTTTGTCTGCCGTAGGGATTTTGTAAAAATGCAAATCACTGAATATTAAATGTAAATATGAACTAACCTGTCCAAAACAAAGCCCGGGAGGTTTGAAGTTCAGGTAGTCAATTCACACACCATGAAGGCACAAGTTTTGCCTTTTTTCGTAGTGTTATACACCAATTTGTCAAAATTTCGATTGTGCTACAGTTTGAATATTTAGTATAAAATTCCGAAGTTTACGAACAATAGTACTACTTATATTGCAGAGGGAAATCAAATTCACCAAGCAGTTTTTTAGTTTCTTCCTGACATGTCAACATTCTCAACATGACCCTAGACTTAAGAGCAAGCTTTATTTTTGGCTAAACACTGATTAAAGGAGCAAACCACAAATGAAATCAAGTCCTTTATTACTTGGCATTTAAGTAGTGCCGTGGAAAAAGTTAACACACTTCAAATACTTTATTACTCACTAGAGTTGGCCTCTATCCGAGAATCTTCAGAGGTTGCAATCGATGAAGGGCTCGATGTAGTGTTAGTTGTGGTTGAGCTGAATGATTTTTCTACTGAACTTTGAATGTCATCAAGACCAATCTCTCGTTCAAGTGTACTCTTGAATTCCCTTGAAACCTCCTAAAGAGAAGAAAATTGCGAGCACCCAAAACATCAAGTCCCCCGCAAAAGATAGTAAAGACAATTCAAGGTACACCATAGTTACATAGAACTACCTGAAGTTCTTTGATTGTAGGTTGAAATGCACGCAAAGTTTTCCCTAGATTCCGAGCAACCTGTTTTCAAATTAGTTTGTTGGGATACTTGAACAGAATAAAAATGAAGCCAAATATAGATTTTGCTTTTTCTTCTTTTTTTTTTTTTTTTTGGGGGGGGGAGGGGAGTTCCCCGCCAAATTCCGAATAATCAAGAATCAAAATGATCTCACAACAATCAAAAAAGGCATAATTTTTTAATAGTTGAAACTCCCACAATGGCAAGCATCATACATGAAATTCAACAATAGATCATGAGTACATACACACGAAGGAACTTGTCCATGCAATAGCTCAAAGAAGGTTGGTCTTGGTCATGAGAGAAAAAATCAACAGGTAGTCAATAGCAATAGAAGGAGAATGACATCTCTCAAATGACACCACCTCAACATTAGAAGTTGAACCTACATCATCCCCTCCATGATTAAAACAACAAAACCAAGCTAAAACACTTCTATTCTCTACACTTCCACTCAAAAATAGTTTCTTTTGAAGAACTTAGGATGAAAAGAAGCTCATTGATTTCCTCTCCAGACTGAGGCTGAAACATTTTTAAACTAATAAAACACAGTCTTAACATATGCTAAATAGACCTCAAGAGGTCTCTTGAGGCAGTAGGTGAGAAAAATGATATTGTAATATAGCTCCTGGAGTGATGGTATTACCATGGCTGGGAAAACCTTTTTTCCTCCCACAGCCTAAAGTTTGAAGGTCTTCAGCCCATAAAACATAAAACACCTCTAGCAATTTTTAAACTTGCAGTAATCTTACTTTTAACTCTTCTTATTTTTTATTTCGATATTATCATTCCTACCCAGTTTGTTTTGGTGAATACACAGAAATCCAACCATATCATTCGTGACAACTTCTTGTTTTTTGAACATGCTGATTTGTTTCTTAGGATCGCAAATTAATATTTCTCAAATCTAAAGGGTTTCATGCCCACAATCAATCTTTGCAAAAAAAATCACAGTAATGAATTTGAGTCTTTGGCAATAATTTTGGTTGATTGACCATTAATGAGAAACCTCCTTTACCTTTGATGTCTTAATTCAGGGAGTCTATGCTACAACCAGTTATAATTCCCCTCATATCTTATAGGAAGTGTCATATTATTTCTGGCCCCAAATCACTCTCAAAACATTCATTCTTTTCACAAATTGCATCTGGCACTTTTGGTTATTATTACGTAAGTAAAGGTTGGCTAAAGCAAGTACACTTAGCTTGGTTAGGTTCAGAGGAGGAGCAGTGTTCAGTGAAATGGGATCCTGATTGTGGTCCTAAAGAGGCGGGTGTTCTAGGCAGTGGTATCATGGCTTCTAGGAGCACAACTCAAGCAGCCAGTTAGATCCAGAAATCCCATCAAGAATCAGATTTTTTTAATGCACTTGCAAATCAAGAATGGAGAGCAAACTCATGGTTATGGAGTCACAACATAGTAACCATACAATGGAACCTAACTTAAGGCCCATGCCTATTACCAATTACCACTTTCTCTAATTGCATTCTCACATTGTTGTTTTTCTGTTTCAACCATCATTAAAAAAGAAAACCTTGTGCTGGGAGGACTATTTTCAGTCCTTGAATTATTAACATCTTTGTTCATCTTGTTCCTTATTGCCACTCTTAATTCAAAATTAGGATTTCAATTCTAAGCACAATTTCAGCAGCTCAGAACCTTTTTTCGATCATATCAGCTCAGAACCTAAGTCAATAATAAAATGAAGCATTAGAAGACACTTTCTACAAATGAAGTGCATTCAGTCCAGCAGAATAAACCAAGGACCCAACTGGCATGTGCAATGGCATCTCTCATATTCTATTCAATCTTCAAAACCATTTAAAACTAATAATAAAAATGTTCCTAATTTCGTCGCAAGAGTTACAAACACATTAGAATCAGCAAGCATATTTTCACAACTGTGCGACATAAAAAAGTTCAGCAGATCTGAGTTAGAAGCAAACCAACTCACCTCGGCAAGACCTTTGGGACCAAAAACCAACAAAGCAACCACTCCAATCACCAGAGCTTCAGGAGCCCCAACTCCAAATAGAGACGCAAACACACCCTTACCTTTACATTTTACTTTCCTTTCTGCAAAACCATTATATTTCAAATTCCAAAGTTACACACAAAAACAAAAACCATTACATATGATAACTGCATAAACCCAGATGAGAAAAAATACCAATTTTTACGGATTGTGATGAGATTGAGATACCCAGGTGCCTTAGACCGTTCCATGGTGAAAAATGACCAAAACCCAGTTGAGGAAGGCATGTAGAGGAAGGAAAATTTGTGGTTTTGGGGCTTCGAATTACAGTAGTAGAGACTCTGTAGAGGGTGGGTTTTCTATTTCTCAATGATGATGAATACAAATATGTGGGAGCAGAAATCGCAGAAGCCATGGGTATGGCTGGTCAATCGAAGATTTTGTGACTGCACTTGAGCTTAATTTTGGAGGTCTTTTTGAGTCATGGGTTGAAGGGATACGGTCCAACGTCATCCTCAGATTCTGTATTTTGGGAAAGGCTTTAAGCTTTTAGCAGAACCCTTTCAATATGATCCATGCATCCACAGCTGGTTTCAAGCCCAGATGGAGTGGTTGTTGATTGGGCTAAGGTTTCTCATCTCAGTCAACCCAAATTAAACCTGGAATGGTTTGCAATTTGGACGCTTATAAACGTTTTTGTTTTGATTTTTAGGTGATCGGACTAATTCAAGTATATATCGATTAATTCTCTTTTTGATCCATTTTGTGCGTGTCGATTTTTGCACAACAATAGAAATAGGAACAGATCTCTCACACGATAAACTATGGTTTGTCAAGATAGTAATTTCGATGGAACGAAAGGTTTGCTTTCAAAATTTTCGATCGCCTCCGGCTAAGATTTGACCCATCCGAACGTGGGTTTTTGCGACAAGAAATAGGTTGAGAGGGACAAAGGGGCTCTAAGGACGGGTAATGAATTGTTTGTTGGGTTGCCTGACTGGTCCTGAAAGACAATAGGGAGATCCTATGACACAGAAAAACAGGTTAGAGGAGTGCCGGAGTGCTTTCCAGCGTATCCCCTCCGACGATCAAGTCAGTTCTTTAAGAGAGGGAAAGAAGAAAGTACTGTGCAATTCTTTTTAGAAGTTCTTGCATACCTTTGCAATGCTTTTTGAGAACTATTTATTCCTTCAAAAGCTCATGATTGTTGATAGTCCATCCAGTAGGTATTTGTCAGAGATAAAGCAATGTGCCTTTCATTTTTATGGGGAATGGATTTTGTTTTAACTTATCGGTATGCCGAGCATTTAAAACTCACTCCTCGGCCTGCTGAGCATTCAATTCCCCCTTCTCGGCGAGGATGTATTAAATGCTCAGGTATGAGGGTTTTTAATGCACTTCACTTCTCGGCTGCCATGCCTTAACTGTTGTCTCATTAGAAAGGAGGATTCATTAAATGCTTACTTGCTCTAGTCATGTGTCAGTAGGAGTACCCAAGTCTTTTTGCTATTGATTTGATATCAAATTCCACGCATCCACCCCTCTTTGGTTGCACGTTCTGCATTCCTGCATCTCTTAACACCATCGAGCAGAGCGTTTTCATAATGATTAGCCTAGCTTGGTCTAGGCTAGCCATCTTTCAATCATTAGCTTTTGCAGAAGTAGAGGAGAGGTGGGATCCAANTTTTGGTGTGTAGGACCATAACCAGACTAAGCCATCCCCATAGATGGTCAGTTTGTGAAATATCCACTAGTAGCACGTCATGGTGGACCCTATACTACTAAATTAGGTGGACAAAAGCTACCTCTTTCTCTATTATTAACTAATTTCTGCTAGAGTTTAGCTTTTCTTTTTATTACATACTATGGTTGGTCTAGATTAGTGAATAGTCAAAATTTTGGGACCCAAATCTAATGAATTTCTATTAACGAATCAGATTTTAATAGTCGCAAAAACCCAAGAAGGCTAAGAAGTCCAATTCTAAGCACTACTTTCAAAAGATACTAATCTTGGGAGAAATTGACGAGAGTTTATCAATTAACTTAAAAATTTTGTCAGAAAATGATATGAATTTTTTTTATTTTTTCTTTATAAACATGCAAATATTGAGTACTTAAATTATTACTATTTGCCCAACATTATAATATAGTCACAAGAATCCAAGAAGGTCAAAAAACCCATTGATGAATCCAAATAAATTAATATTTGGTTTGCTACTATTCAAATTATATATAAATAAATATTAAAATGAAATAATTAATTGATGAAATTCAATTATAATTTTTCATAATTGATATCTGGGTCAAGGAGTCTGATCCGATCAATTTACATGACTGCCACCAATTCCTCAATCCGCTGAAAAAGGATGAAATTATTGATAGAACGGCTCATGAAAGCTATGTAGAAAGTTTTAAAGGTAGAATTTTATAAAAGTGCCTTTTGATCTCCCACACTTCCACGTTATATATATATATCTGTAAGTAACTTACAATTCAAATTTCAAAAAATAAGCCTCTAAGAGTGTATTTAAAGTGACTTTTTAAAAGTACTTTTAAAAATTATTTCTCATAAATACTTTAAAAAAAATAATTTTTGAAACCGCCCCATCACTACCACCACCTCACCATTACTTGTACCACCCCCCCCGCCACTGCCACCACCAACGTCGACGCCACCACCACCACTACCACCCCCGCTGCCTTTGCCATCGCCACCACCATCACTACTGTCGCCAACATCACTATCACCTCCTCCGTCGTCGCCTCTACCACCATCATTGTCGTCGCCATCATCACCACCATCCCCACCGCCACCATTATCACCATCGCTGCTGTTGCCACCACCTCCATTATCGGCACCACAACTACCACCATTATCGTCGCCACCACGGTTATTGTCATCCACCACAACTATCATTGTTTCTAACCACCACCACTGTAGCCCACCACCTTTCACCCCCTATTATAAACCGATACTTAATTTTTTTATCTCTTCTTTATATTTGTGATTTGATTTTGAATATGAATACAAATATGTTTATTGTTTATCATTTTTTATTACTCTGTACCTTCAGATACAAGCAATAACTAGTATATCTATATAATAAAACAATAGTGTGTTTGAATTTTATCTCATTCATATATTCTTCCTCAAAACCATCACAAATCATTTACCTCACCTATCATCTCTTTGTCAAACTCAAATGTCAAATCGTATCACTTATTTCTATCATATATTTAATTATTTATATATTTCTTTCATAAAAATATCGCATCACTCATTTATATCATATATTTATTTATTTAATATTTGATTTATAGTTAATATATTTTGAAAAAAATTAATATAATAAGNTCCTCAATCCGCTGAAAAAGGATGAAATTATTGATAGAACGGCTCATGAAAGCTATGCAGAAAGTTTTAAAGGTAGAATTTTATAAAAGTGCCTTTTGATCTCCCACACTTCCACGTTATATATATATATATAACTTACAATTCAAATTTCAAAAAAAATAAATCAAATAACTTTTGTTATTCGTGGTTGAGATCACTTTAAATTTTACTTTAAAGTTAATCTAACAGCTAATATTAATACCCTAATTTTAATAGAAAAAATAGGCCTCTAAGAGTGTATTTGAAGTGACTTTTTAAAAATACTTTTAAAAATTATTTCCCATAAATACTTTAAAAAAATAGTTTTTGAAACCGCCCCATCACTACCACCACCTCACCATTACCTGTACCACCGCCACCGCCACTGCCACCACCAACGTCGACGCCACCACCACCACTACCACCCCCCGCTGCCCTTGCCATCGCCACCACCATCACTACTGTCGCCAACATCACTACCACCACCTCCGTCGCCGCCTCTACCACCATCATTGTCGTTGCCATCATCACCACCATCCCCACCGCCACCATTATCACCATCGCTGCTGTTGCCACCACCTCCATTATCGGCACCACAATTACCACCATTATCGTCGCCACCACGGTTATTGTCATCCACCACAACTATCATTGTTTCCAACCACCACCACTGTCGCCCACCACCTTTCACCCCCTATTATAAACCGATACTTAATTTTTTTTATCTCTTCTTTATATTTGTGATTTGATTTTGAATATAAATACAAATATGTTTATTGTTTATCATTTTTTATTACTCTGTACCTTCAGATACAGGCAATAACTAGTATATCTATATAATAAAACAATAGTGTGTTTGAATTTTATCCCATTCATATTTTCTTCCTCAAAACCATTACAAATCATTTACATCACCTATCATCTCTTTGTCAAACTCAAATGTCAAATCGTATCACTTATTTCTATCATATATTTAATCATTTATATATTTCTTTC
>CAUOFW020009168.1:1003335-1024840 GCA_963454935.2 Ilex paraguariensis | reverse complement strand
AGAGAGAGAGAGAGAGAGAGAGAGAGAGAGAGAGAGAGAGAGTAATGAGGCCAAAGGAGAAGGGGAGGGGGGTGGGTTTGGGTGGGGGGTGTTGCTAAATCATTATCAAAGTGGAAAAGGATAACGTAGAGAAGAGAACCACCCGTGCAAAAGTAGTTAAATAAAGGGGGGAAGAATTTAGAGCAGCGTCACTGTCACATACACGAACACGAGGAATGGGGGGCCATGAAAAACGGATCAAGGTTTCTTCAATATAATTTTTTTTTTGATTTTTTTTAACGGATTATTTTCATGCATTTAAATAGGACTCATTAAATATAAGTAATTTTTTCACTCNTTGATTTTGAATATAAATACAAATATGTTTATTGTTTATCATTTTTTATTACTCTGTACCTTCAGATACAGGCAATAACTAGTATATCTATATAATAAAACAATAGTGTGTTTGAATTTTATCCCATTCATATTTTCTTCCTCAAAACCATTACAAATCATTTACATCACCTATCATCTCTTTGTCAAACTCAAATGTCAAATCGTNTTATTAAAGATAAATAATTTGATAAAAAAATAATAAAAAGTATATATTAAAAAAATCTAAAACCCATCGAACAACACGGATAATCTGCCCACGTGCACAGCTTCACAAAAAGAGTTCCCATGTAATAAAGTAACACTATAAAAAGAGTAAACGAGGTGATTAGTCCAGCATGCCCCTCACAATCACTCAAATTTGCATAATAAGTCGACTAGCCAATGGAAGATTATGCATATAAATCTGAAAGAACAAAGATTCATGATTGTTAATTCCCCTCATGCTTAGACTATAACCCGCCGGATGATTTGAATTCAAAATTTAACAATTTTTTTAAGTCAGGTCATAAAAAATTTATTTTTCATCAATATTATAATTATTATGTGAATGATCTGTTTTTGATTGAAAATCAAAGAGGAGATAAGTTGAGGTATGCGTAAATTGATCCTGCCATCTTTGATTGTTAAAAAAAAACAAAAAAACACGACCCGTGGTGGGTTCAGGCAAAATAACCCGAGGCTAGGTTACTTATTAGTTTTGTTAATTTGCTGGAGATTGATTATTTCTTAATTTTGTTTAAGTGACAATAATAGGAAAATGAAAACACTTTGTACTAAGACCCTCTCCTATTATTACAAAACATTAGTTCGATTAGTTAACACGGTGTGATAGCTATCAGTGATTATTTTTATCGCCCACATGATTTAACGCATCGAACAACTTATAAAAATAATTGGGATTTTATACAACTGATAATTGGGTTGTGTTATACACAAATTTTGTAATTGCTTCAATTCATATATGACCCCAACTTGTATGGTTTAACAGCAATTGACATTTATGAATGTCGACAAACGGATTGAATCGTATTGAGTTCACATTACATTTAAATTATGCCATATCAAATTTGATCTTCTTATTTCATCCACCACTGAGCTCATACATGACCCAACTCATATATGCCTTACAAGCAAGTTCACATTAGAGGTAAAGTCGACAACGGCTCGTGTCATGTTATATTTGCGTGTTTAAAGTTTGTTCAAGTTATATATAATTTATTTGTAAATCTATATCAATAAATTATATTTTATCAAGTTGGGATACGTACAAGTTACGATCGGATTTTTGTCATGTGGAGAAGTATTGGCATAATTTTTTTTTTAATTGAATCAAACAAATTAATCCCTACATAGTTAAAAGCATAGTGATTACATGTTAACTTATTGAATTATATGAAAAATTGTCAATCTTAATTTCATGGCCTACGCATCCCAAACGAGTTAATAGGATCACAATAGTCACGTGACACAAGTAAATTTTCAACGACGTACNATTTTCATGCATTTAAATAGGACTCATTAAATATAAGTAATTTTTTCACTTATTAAAGATAAATAATTTGATAAAAAAATAATAAAAAGTATATATTAAAAAAATCTAAAACCCATCGAACAACACGGATAATCTGCCCACGTGCACAGCTTCACAAAAAGAGTTCCCATGTAATAAAGTAACACTATAAAAAGAGTAAACGAGGTGATTAGTCCAGCATGCCCCTCACAATCACTCAAATTTGCATAATAAGTCGACTAGCCAATGGAAGATTATGCATATAAATCTGAAAGAACAAAGATTCATGATTGTTAATTCCCTTCATGCTTAGACTATAACCCGCCGGATGATGTGAATTCAAAATTTAACAATTTTTTTAAGTCAGGTCATAAAAGATTTATTTTTCATCAATATTATAATTATTATGTGAATGACCTGTTTTTGATTGAAAATCAAAGAGGAGATAAGTTGAGGTATGCGTAAATTGATCCTGCCATCTTTGATTGTTAAAAAAAAACAAAAAAACACGACCCGTGGTGGGTTCAGGCAAAATAACCCGAGGCTAGGTTACTTATTAGTTTTGTTAATTTGCTGGAGATTGATTATTTCTTAATTTTGTTTAAGTGCCAATAATAGGAAAATGAAAACACTTTGTACTAAGACCCTCTCCTATTATTACAAAACATTAGTTCGATTAGTTAACATGGTGTGATAGCTATCAGTGATTATTTTTATCTCCCACATGATTTAACACATCGAACAACTTATAAAAATAATTAGGATTTTATACAACTGGTAATTGGGTTGTGTTATACACAAATTTTGCAATTGCTTCAATTCATATATGACCCCAACTTGTATGGTTTAACAGCAATTGACATTTATGAATGTTGACAAACGGATTGAATCGTATTGAGTTCACATTACATTTAAATTATGCCATATCAAATTTGATCTTCTTATTTCATCCACCACTGAGCTCATACATGACCCAACTCATATATGCCTTACAAGCAAGTTCACATTAGAGGTAAAGTCGACAACGGCTCGTGTCATGTTATATTTGCGTGTTTAAATTTTGTTCAAGTTATATATAATTTATTTGTAAATCTATATCAATAAATTATATTTTATCAAGTTGGGATACGTACAAGTTACGATCGGATTTTTGTCATGTGGAGAAGTATTCGCATAATATTTTTTTTTAATTGAATCAAACAAATTAATCCCGACGTAGTTAAAATCATAGTGATTACATGTTAACTTATTGAATTATATGAAAAATTGTCAATCTTAATTTCATGGCCTACACATCCCAAGCGAGTTAATAGGATCACAATAGTCACGTGACACAAGTACATATTCAACGACGTACGTTAAATCAGTGCCCCCACAACCACCTGGCCTCAGAACTGCCGTTAATAATAGCCAAGATATCGTGCGCCGCTGTAAACAGGGGCACACCCATAAATTCAAACCAAACCAGGGGGCAATCAAGTCAATTCAACTGACGCTTCATTCCAAACATTATCCACTAAACAACCATGCACACCTTAATTAAACAGAAAAAATCTACATTATTACACTTTCGGGACCCCATCTCCTACATAATTACAAAATAACAGCTAGAGTGTAGAGAGAGAGAGAGAATTTTGGTTTTTCTCTTTGTTGGTTCTTTTTCCTGTTCATTTATAACTCACCGCTTCTTCGTTTGTTTCTCTCTGCACTTATTTGTATGTTTCATGTGATCTTCTTTCCTCCAAATTGAGTACCCACATAACTAGCCGGAAAAAAGGCATCGTTTTCCGGGCACTTTTTGACTGTATTGCCGGAGTTTGCCGGAAAACGTTTAAGGTTGAAAGTAGTGGGTTTTCTTGATTGAGATTGAATATGAACGGTGGAAGTAACAGCATAGAGACTGTAAATGCTGCGGCGACTGCGATAGTTTCTGCTGAGACTCGAGTCCAACCAACAACAGTTCAGGTATACGTGTGTATAAACAGGAATATTTATGTGGGTGTATTCGTTTGATTGATTCTTTTTGGTGTTATTCTTGAATGAAAACTTTAGTTGTTGACTTAACAACTGTTTTTGGTTGAGTTAATGGAGTTTAAAGCTTGGAATAGGTGTTGCTTTTACACGATTTTGCTGATTTATGTATGTTCGTATCGTAAAGATTTTGTTTTGCATGTGTTTGATGTAATTTTCGTGCTAGTTGGGTGATTTTTGTTGAATCTGAAGGATGGTTGTTGTGCTTGGAGACAATATGCAGATTAAAAACTGTTTGGCGAAGCGGTTTGGGCACTTGGGTATAGTCCTTTGGGCTAGAACCAGAGGTTCTCACCAAAAGAGGCCTCAAAATTATGGTGACCCATTACCCACTAGGGACTTTTATTAGGATCAAGTTATACAGCATGAAAGGCTGATTAGATTACAAGTTTTATCGAGTTTGTAGGCCTCTGGGGGCTGTGTTCTTCCATGGCTGCAAAATAATTTTGTTAATAAATGTGATGAATCCTATTCAAAATCCTTGTTTGAAGTTACTATTGTAACGTCATATGCAAGCTAGATACTTGGCTATGTGTTAGATTGGTTGTAGGTAATAGTTATATTGGTCATTGATTTCAAAATAACGAGAATCAGGAGAAGGGTTGTGATTGGGGTGCATTGGAAATCATGACCAACATTGCACTTATATTATAGGATGTTTAGGCATGTAATGTTTATGGTAACTAGAAATGTTGAAGCTTAAGGAATCCACTAAAGATTGGTTTGCAGGTTTACTCGATATGTTTAAAAGATTCTATGATCAGGAAAACGGGTGGCCCCATGGCCCTGTTTCGTAAATGGAAGACTAAACTTTGCCACAAGCCTGGGGGATTCTATTACTTGTGTTGATGGACTTTGGTTTGGATTGGGCTAATTCCAGCCAAACAGTTCTACTGTCTCTGAAGGTCATCATTTTTTTGGGGTTTTTTTTTTTTTTGATTATAGGTTTGTTTAGCTTAAATCTTAACGGAAGACTAACAGTATCTTTGTTTACTGTTTGAGTAACCTCAATGATGTGTGTGGCTTGTTTCTCACTTGTTTGGTGTGTTTGTCTGATAGTTGAGAGCTTTTTGTGCTGAGCAAATCAATCATCAGCTCCCAAACTAAGATAAGTGTGTTCCCCGGGACCATTGAATGTTGAAGGGGAAGTTCCTTATTTGCATTGTAGTTCAATGCTTCCATTGCGGACTTTGCTTTCTGGAGTTTGTTCATGTTCATAAATTATTTATCTAGTCATCAGCAGAAGAAATGCTTGCCCTGATGGGCCTAGCAATTGTCTAGTTTATGGATTAAATCAAGGAATTCACCTGAGCCTATTTTGTGCTAGGTACTAACAGATACATGCAGCATAAAAAAGCAGCCTAATGTGTAACTTGTAGTCGCAAGTACAGATACATAGTATATTCTGTGAGCTTCTACTTGCTTTTAGTACTACTTTTTTCGCGGGAGGTCATCTCATTGCCTGGGTGATGTTTTCTGGCTATGCTTGGCTGTTTCTGTCTGACTGTCTCCCTTTTGAGATGGATGCAATCCAAGACTAATCACATTCTTTGATTTGAAATTTTAAGTGAATGTACGTCTAATCTTGCAACAATGATTGAGGTTGACCAGATAAGAAACCGGACCTAGTAACTCATAGTGCATTTTGTGTAATTGACTTCAGAAGAGAAGATGGGGAAGCTGCTGGAGTCTGTACTGGTGTTTTGGGTCTTATAAACAGAGCAAACGAATAGGTCATGCCGTCCTCGTTCCAGAACCTACACTGTCTGGTGTTGCAGGCCCTGCTGCTGAAAATCTCAATCACTCAACTACCATAGTAATACCCTTCATTGCCCCTCCCTCATCTCCTGCATCCTTCCTCCAATCTGATCCTCCCTCTGCTACCCAATCACCAGCTGGATTTCTGTCCCTCACTTCCCTTTCTGCCAGTGCCTACTCATCAGGTGGGACTGCCTCTATTTTTGCCATTGGTCCTTATGCTCATGAGACTCAGTTGGTCTCGCCACCAGTATTTTCTACTGTCACCACCGAACCATCCACTGCTTCTTTCACTCCTCCTCCTGAACCTGTGCAACAGACAACACCTTCATCACCTGAAGTGCCATTTGCTCAGCTTTTGTCATCATCGCTGGCCCGTGGTCGAAGAAATAGTGGGACCAGTCAGAAATTCTCACTGTCCCAGTACGACTTCCAGCCTTATCAGCCATACCCAGGCAGTCCAGGTAGTCACCTTATATCACCAGGCTCGGCAATTTCGAATTCTGGCACCTCTTCACCTTTCCCTGATAAACGCCCAATTGGATTTCGTGTGGGGGAAGCTCCCAAATTTATTGGCTACGAACACTTTACAACTCGTAAGTGGGGTTCGAGGCTAGGTTCAGGATCTTTAACACCTAGTGGTTGGGGTTCAAGGCTAGGTTCTGGAACGATAACACCAAATGGTTGGGGTTCAAGGTTAGGTTCTGGAACTTTGACACCAAATGGTGGAGAACTGGCCTCTCGAGACAGTATACTCCTAGAGAACCAAATTTCTGAAGTGGTATCACTTGCCAACTCAGACCATGGATCTCCGAATGAGGAAATTGTACTTACTCACCGTGTATCATTTGAGTTAACCGGTGGGGAGATTCCAAGTTGTCTGGAAAAGGCACCCAGCTTATCAGGTGGGACTGTATCAGCATCTATAGAGGATGCAGTAGCCAAAAGCACTGCTGAAGGAGATGTGATTTTGAGAAATGCAGAGAGTTGTAATGAATGTTGTGTTGGGGAAGTTTTGAATGAGATACCTGGGAAAGCTTTAGGAGAGGAGGATTGTCATCGTAAGCATCATCGCATCACTCTGGGTTCAAGCAAAGATTTCAATTTTGACAACACAAAGGGAGAAGTATCTGACAAATCCAACAGCGGCACTGAGTGGTGGACCAATGAAAAGATTGTTGGGAAAGAGTTCGAGCCCCAAAAGAAGTGGACTTTCTTCCCAATGCTGCAGNAAACGTCGTTTTGTGTGTTCGTTTCGAGGAAGAATACCTTTACTGTCCAGCTGATGATCTGTTCCCATAGAACAAATAGAAATTTGGGAATGGTCATTTATTGAATGGGTCCACCACGGTAATAGGGNAGCCAGGGGTCAGCTGATGTCATATAACCATTGCAAGAATTCCATAACCTCAATGCATGCAATGCAATTTGGATTTGCAAATCCGCTCATATAATCAGGTGAAACTGGGTTTAAAACAATTTTGGAGGTATCGATTCACAAGCTTGTAACGAGAGATGAATGTATGGATTGCTTGACATGGCTTTGAAATTGAAGAGCCATATGTGAAACCCACATCATGCGTATGGAAATAGTCTAGAGATCATTGAAGTTGAGTGTTGATTGAGTTTTTCTTTTTTAAATTCCTTTTCTGATGTATACAATAAATTGTATTCAGATACAGAAGTGTTGTGTATTCATCCTGTTCCCGTGAATTAGAAAGAGCAAAGCTGGAAGAAACACAACATTTTCAAATTAGAGATTTCTTATCTATGTTAACTGATCCAAATGATGCTAGATATTTTGTTCTTGTAATTTCCTCCTAATTTTACATTCTCCAGCCACTAGGATCTATGTGACTGTGACTATATGCTTAACAGTATGTGGATTTTGGAGAACTGTATTCTCCATGCACTTTGTTCTCCTCACGATGAGAAGAATTTAGCAAATAGAAACCAGTACACTCTATAAGTTCTTTATCCCTATTTATATATCAGAATGTTCAATTGTGTGATAACTGATCATCTGTTGTCAGCTGTGATATTGAATGGCTCAACTTGCTATCTGCCGGAAAGTTGCTGATTTTGGCGCGTTCTAGTTACTGCAGGTCAAGCATCGGTGGTGAAGGTAGTCCTCTTATCTCTCTTATTTACGGTTTTGTGGCAATCAGCTAAGGTATGAAGCCATGGGTTTGACACCTCTATACACTGTAGCTTGGAGATGTATACAAGATGCAACACAATCTTAAAAGAAGCAAGCCCATGGGGCTTTCGGAGTAAATAATGTAGAGACTACAAACTTGATGCTCCTAAATAACTGATCCAAAGGGAAGGTAGGTGGGATTTTCAATCAAGCATTGTTAAATACTCATGGAGGAGAACTTCGTCCAGTGTCTTACTATGTTCAGAAATCAATAGAACAAGAGTCCGGATCCTATGTTCAAAACGTCGTTTTGTGTGTTCGTTTCGAGGAAGAACACCTTTACTGTCCAGCTGATGATCTGTTCCCATAGAACAAATAGAAATTTGGGAATGGTCATTTATTGAATGGGTCCACCACGGTAATAGGGTCTATTTTGGGTTGCAATCAGTATAGTTGGAGCCAATACAGCTGCAACCAATCTGTCATTTTTCGTGTCCCAAACTCAGATGGTCCATCCCAAAGACCTTGAGCACAATGTGGGAACTGTGCCACGTAGCCCATTCGACATCAGTTTAACTTTTTTCATACGAATTATTATTAAACTATTAAATATTTCAAAAAATAGATTTATTACAGAGGACAAAGCACTTACGGAGGGGGTGAAGAGAAAATGAAACAGGGCGTATAAGGTTGTTAAATATGTTGGGTTAGGTCATTTTGTATCGAGTTGATTTCGAGATAATGTCAAAAGTCTCAAAACTCAAATTTGATATGTTTAATAATCATATTGAGATGTGTAAATAATAATCTGATCTGACTTTTAAATAGATTACCCAAGTCCAACCTGTTTGACAAGTTTAATAAACAAATCGTTTTCAGGTTAACACACATAACATGATCTGTTTAACTTATTGAGCACATATAATACAAACTTATTTAAAACACAT
The DNA here is from genome assembly GCA_963454935.2 of Ilex paraguariensis. Lineage (NCBI taxonomy): Eukaryota > Viridiplantae > Streptophyta > Magnoliopsida > Aquifoliales > Aquifoliaceae > Ilex > Ilex paraguariensis. The sequence goes on along the minus strand of CAUOFW020009168.1, from coordinate 1,016,076 downwards.
AACATATTTTCATATCAGTTCATTATCATTAAATACATCATTCAATTATTCATCCAAAATTTTAAATAATTTTTTTACAAATAACATATCACATCTCATCAGTGAAATTATTGCCAATTATCATAGTAAGAAGTAAGAACTAATATAAGTAATAACATAATAGGNTAATAAACAAATCGTTTTCAGGTTAACACACATAACATGATCTGTTTAACTTATTGAACACATATAATACAAACTTATTTAAAACACATAACATATTTCCATATCAGTTCATTATCATTAAATACATCATTCAATTATTCATCTAAAATTTTAAATAATTTTTTTACAAATAACATATCACATCTCATCACTGAAATTATTGCCAATTATCATAGTAGAAGTAAGAACTAATATAAGTAATAACATAATAGACAAACTATACTGCCATAAAATGGGTTAAACAGGTCTACAATGGATTAAGTCGGATTCTTGTCCGAATCATGTCAACCCATTTAAAATATACGAGTTAATCAGGTCAAAATCAAGTTGATTTTATTTTGATATGAACCCGACATGATTTTTTTTGTATTTAAGCGTGTTGACCCGTTTTAACTCATTAGCTCGTTTAATTTTGTGTTCGACCTATTAATTTTGTATTCGGTTCGTGTCGTTTTAACGTGTCATGTCGAAAATTGACAGCCCTATGTATTATAATCCTAATGAGGGAGACATAAGAAATCCAGCCTTGTTTTTTTTAGTAAGAATTAACNACCCGACATGATTTTTTTTGTATTTAAGCGTGTTGACCCGTTTTAACTCATTAGCTCGTTTAATTTTGTGTTCGACCTATTAATTTTGTATTCGGTTCGTGTCGTTTTAACGTGTCATGTCGAAAATTGACAGCCCTATGTATTATAATCCTACTGAGGGAGACATAAGAAATCCAGCCTTGTTTTTTTTAGTAAGAATTAATTACTTGAATTCTTGGTTTGAAGGATCTTGAGAAAATTAAATGTAATTGATAGAGGTAACAATCTTAACCCATTAATTCATTTAATTTGTCCATAAATAAATAGGTTGAATACTTATATTAATCAATGTACGTTCTAAATGAGATAGATAATATAATTTATTTTAATTAAACGAGTTAAGATGAATTACAAATTAATATCTATTGAGTTGAGTATTTATCTTTCTATTCAAGTAATAAAATTAAATAAAGATATTAATATACCAAAAAATACACGCACACACTAACACGACCCGACCCGTGGACCAACCCATGACCCATGGGTCGACTTGATTCATTATGGGTGTGTTTTTGGTTTTTTATTAAATGTGTGTTTTTTGTGTGTTAGTATGTGTGTGTATTATTAGTGTATTAGTGTGTGTATTTTAATGTATTAGTGTGTCTATTTTTAATATAGTAATATGTGTTCATATTAAGAATTTTAATTATTTTACAGATTAATGAGTTTAATCCAACCTGTTATGATTCAACCCATTGTAACCCGTTTATAAACGGGTTGAAAATAGATTGGATTTGTTTTATACCCAATTCATATTAAATCAACCCATAACCGATCCAACCCGCACATTTATCATCTCTAGTGACCAACTTAGTTGGTTGACATGAGCTATTTAAGAATAAAACTTGTTGCAATGCAGTTTATTGGGTATGAGAAAAGATAANACGAGTTAAGATGAATTACAAATTAATATCTATTGAGTTGAGTATTTATCTTTCTATTCAAGTAATAAAATTAAATAAAGATACTAATATACCAAAAAATACATGCACACACTAACACGACCTGACCCGAGGACCAACCCAGNAATTACAAATTAATATCTATTGAGTTGAGTATTTATCTTTCTATTCAAGTAATAAAATTAAATAAAGATATTAATATACCAAAAAATACACGCACACACTAACACGACCCGACCCGTGGACCAACCCATGACCCATGGGTCGACTTGATTCATTATGGGTGTGTTTTTGGTTTTTTATTAAATGTGTGTTTTTTGTGTGTTAGTATGTGTGTGTATTATTAGTGTATTAGTGTGTGTATTTTAATGTATTAGTGTGTCTATTTTTAATATAGTAATATGTGTTCATATTAAGAATTTTAATTATTTTACANTAGTATGTGTGTGTATTATTAGTGTATTAGTGTGTGTATTTTAATGTATTAGTGTGTGTATTTTTAATATAGTAATATGTGTTCATATTAAGAATTTTAATTATTTTACAGATTAATGAGTTTAATCCAACCTGTTATGATTCAACCCATTGTAACCCGTTTATAAACGGGTTGAAAATAGATTGGATTTGTTTTATACCCAATTCATATTAAATCAACCCATAACCGATCCAACCCGCACATTTATCATCTCTAGTGACCAAATTAGTTGGTTGACATGAGCTATTTAAGAATAAAACTTGTTGCAATGCAGTTTATTGGGTATGAGAAAAGATAGTCCTTGATAGTAGTAAATTCTGGATTTGCATGCTTACGATTTGCGGATAATTATGCATAGGTTTGGCAATATAAGCTCGATTCAATTATTTGATGTAAAATTGATATGAAATTAGGGAGTTTAAATTTAATCTTACTGCATTCTGAGTGTTAACCCACCAAGTAAATGAGTTAGATAACAATCTAGATAGACATAACATGTATTCTGTTGAAACTAGTTTTAGGAGGAAAATCACACTTAATTCAATATGCAAGGTGGCTTTATATAGCCATACAGAAGGTAACCGAGAAGCAAATACAATGATAACAGAAAAGCAAATTCAATGCTATAAACGTGGGTCATAGCCAAGGAACGGGTCAGTTCCCTGATTTCCAAGGATTATTAATAATAGAAAGCTGAAGTACTAAGTCAACACCTAAGCTATGGTGACATTCCCTCCCTTAAACTGATGACACTGTCTTCAGTTTACTCCTAGATCCTGACAAACACCCAGCAACATGCGCAGCTTCTCAAAAACAACTCGTGTCAAGGGTTTGGTCATGATATCAGCCAATTGATCTTGAGAACGACAATGCAACGACATCACAACTCCATCTTGAGTCAGATTACGAAGGAAAAGGAAACGTACATCAATATGTTTGCTTCGACCATGCATGACAGGATTTCTTGAGAGTTTAATAGTAGAACTATTATCACAGTACATCACCATAGCTCCGGTAAAAGGCATGATTGAGCTTTTCTAACATTCTTCGCAGCCACACGGCCTGACAAACACAGGAGGCAACAATGAACTCAGCTTCAGTGGTGGAGAGTGTGACTACAGGCTGCTTCTTTGAGGACCATGATACAGCTCCAGAGCTTAGCAAGAACGAGAAACCTGATGTACTTTTCCTATCTTCCAAGTCGCCTGCATAATCGTTGTCGGTGTAGGCAATAAGCTCCCTGTTACCATCTTGTTTATAAAAAATTCCATATGTAAGTGTGCCCTTGATATAACAGAGTACTCTCTTAACAGCTTGGAGGTGGATTTTTGTAGGATGTGCCAATTTGCCAAATACCTACTAAGCAAACTAACAACAAACATAATATTAGGTCTGGTAAAGGTCAAGTACATCAAACTTCCTACCATTTGCATGTACACGGTGCTGTCCACTGCCATGCTAGCAGAGTCTTTATCCATCTTGAATCCTGGAACAATAGGATTAAATACAGCATTACAACGAGACATATTAAACCTTTCCAACTCCTCCTGGGCATACTTCTTTTGACAAACAAAAATACCATCAGCTTGTTGTAGCACTTCTAAACCAAGAAAATATCACATTCGTCCAAGATCCGTCATATCAAATTCCTTCATCATGGGATGTTTAAAAGAGCTGAACAAAGTCTCATCATTTCCAGTAAAGATGAGGTTATCTACATAAAGACACACAAGCAAGAACATACCTTGTGTAGTTTTTTTGAGAAACAAAGTATCCTCATAAGGACATTTCTCAAATCCTTCCTTCAGAAAATAGGCTTCAATGCGGCTGTACCATGCCCGTGGAGCTTGCTTCAAACTGTACAAAGCTCTTCGTAAGCAATACACCTTCTTTTCTGCTCCTTTTACCACATAACTAGGGGGTTGCTTAACGTACACCTCCTCCTTTAACTCACCATTAAGAAATGCANTCAGCCAATTGATCTTGAGAACGACAATGCAACGACATCACAACTCCATCTTGAGTCAGATTACGAAGGAAAAGGAAACGTACATCAATATGTTTGCTTCGACCATGCATGACAGGATTTCTTGAGAGTTTAATAGTAGAACTATTATCACAGTACATCACCATAGCTCCGGTAAAAGGCATGATTGAGCTTTTCTAACATTCTTCGCAGCCACACGGCCTGACAAACACAGGAGGCAACAATGAACTCAGCTTCAGTGGTGGAGAGTGTGACTACAGGCTGCTTCTTTGAGGACCATGATACAGCTCCAGAGCTTAGCAAGAACGAGAAACCTGATGTACTTTTCCTATCTTCCAAGTCGCCTGCATAATCGTTGTCGGTGTAGGCAATAAGCTCCCTGTTACCATCTTGTTTATAAAAAATTCCATATGTAAGTGTGCCCTTGATATAACAGAGTACTCTCTTAACAGCTTGGAGGTGGATTTTTGTAGGATGTGCCAATTTGCCAAATACCTACTAAGCAAACTAACAACAAACATAATATTAGGTCTGGTAAAGGTCAAGTACATCAAACTTCCTACCATTTGCATGTACACGGTGCTGTCCACTGCCATGCTAGCAGAGTCTTTATCCATCTTGAATCCTGGAACAATAGGATTAAATACAGCATTACAACGAGACATATTAAACCTTTCCAACTCCTCCTGGGCATACTTCTTTTGACAAACAAAAATACCATCAGCTTGTTGTAGCACTTCTAAACCAAGAAAATATCACATTCGTCCAAGATCCGTCATATCAAATTCCTTCATCATGGGATGTTTAAAAGAGCTGAACAAAGTCTCATCATTTCCAGTAAAGATGAGGTTATCTACATAAAGACACACAAGCAAGAACATACCTTGTGTAGTTTTTTTGAGAAACAAAGTATGCTCATAAGGACATTTCTCAAATCCTTCCTTCAGAAAATAGGCTTCAATGCGGCTGTACCATGCCCGTGGAGCTTGCTTCAAACTGTACAAAGCTCTTCGTAAGCAATACACCTTCTTTTCTGCTCCTTTTACCACATAACTAGGGGGTTGCTTAACGTACACCTCCTCCTTTAACTCACCATTAAGAAATGCAGACTTAACATCTAATTGAAACAGAGACCACCCCTTTTGAGCTGCTAGAGCAAGCACCAGCCGTAAAGTGTCCATGCGAGCCACAGGTGCAAAGACCTCCGTGTAATCCACCCCATGTTGTTGTGTGTACCCTTTGGCGACAAGGCAAGCTTTGTATTTGTCGACTTCCCCATGCTCATTCAACTTAGTCTTGTATACCCATTTCACCCCAACCGTTTTTGCGCCACCATGAGGAAGATCAGTGAGGTCCTATGTATCATTTTTCCGAATGACTTCAATTTCAGAATCCATGGCACATCTCCATTTGGCACTTTGAACTGCATCCACATAGGATAAAGGATCATCATCAACAAATAGAGCAAAATTACCTTGATGATCATCATTAGAGAGGCCCTCGCCACTATCATAGTCACGCATCCAGATTGGTGGGTGTCGAGAACGCCTTTCAGCAGGACTGGAAATAAGATCAGTAGCTGTGTGTTCTTCGGCTGTTTGATGCTCCAAATTCTCCTCATGAAAGCGATTGTCAGCACTAATGGATCTACTACTTTCCTCATGACCAGTCCCACTTGAATTATTGTCTATGGCTTCAACCTGGATATTATTTTTGCTATCTTTATCTACATCACTCCAATCAAGAGGTGCTTGAATTACTTCAGCATAACTGTCATCCCAGGGCCAACTTTCCTCTTCATTAAAGATAACATCACGACTGATAAGCACCTTTTGAGAAAGTGGATCATACAAGCGATAGGCTTTGGACTCTTCGGTAATTCCCAACAAAACACATTTTAAGCTTTTGTTGTCCAATTTGGTGCGTTTGCTATCTAGAACATGAGCATAAGAAAGACACCCGAACACTCGAAAATGAGCTACAGATGGTTTAGTACCACTCCATGCCTCTTCTGGATTTTTATTTCGAACTGCACGTGTAGGACTTTGGTTGAGAATATGTACTGCTCAGTTGACAGCCTTGGGCCAAAAGGTTTTGGGAACTCGTTTACTGGTGAGCAGACTTTGGACCATGTTCATGATCGTTCGATTTTTCCTTTCTGCCACTCCATTTTTCTGAGGAGTGTAGGTTGCGGTGAGTTGACAATGTATCCCATTGGTTGCACAAAAATCAATAAACTCAGTAGATGTGAACTCCCCGCCTCGATCAGTTCGCAGACCCCAGATACTAGTGCCAATTTCTTTCTCAACCTTCGTTTTGAAAAGTTGAAACATTCTAAAAGCATCTGACTTCTCTGTTAAGAAAAAAACCTATATTTTCCGGCTAAAGTCATCAATAAAAGTTAAAAGATACCTCTTGTGACTGTTGGAGATAGGAGAAATTGGCCCACATATGTCCGAATGAAAGAGCTGAAGTGGCTACGATGCTCTCCACATACTTTCTTGCATAAAGGAACTTATGTGTTGTTTTCCCAGCACAAAATCTTCACATAATAGGCTGGTACATTGCAGCTGTGGCAACCCATGAACCATCTGTTTTTGCTGTAGAATTTTGAGGCCTCCAAAACTTAAATGGCCATACCGACCGTGCCAGAGATAATCCAGATTTTGTGTTGGAGTGAGAAAACAATGCTGGTCTTGAAGTTGAATCTTGGCAAGAAGGACAAACATCCTATTAAGAGACATGACTATTTCAATAATAAGACCTCTCTTAGGGTGGTACACCTTACACTTGTTATAACGAAACAAAATTGCCAAACCTTTCTCCTGCAGTTGGCCAATGCTTAAGAGATTGTTTTTCAATTCAAGAATATAAAATACCTCTGTAATAACTTGTGAAACATGATTAACTTGGAGATGAATGCGGCCTTTTCCCATTACACCAATGCTGGAGTTGTTGCCCAGCTTTACAGACTTGCGAAAGCTCTCATTCAATTCTGAAAAGAATCCCTTGTGTCCGCACATATGATTACCTCATCCCGAGTCTAAGAATCATGTTGTTTCATCAGGTGCTTTCTCGACATGTGCCATGAGAAGCAACTCCTTCGTGCAATTACCAGCTTCTAGAGTATCAGGTTCTAAGAAATTGCCTCTTGACTCTTTCTTCTGGTCCACCATCTCTGCAACATCAACATATGCCATGAGCAGCAGCGGTTCAGTGGTTTCAGCATAATGGGCTTGTGACTGATTTTCCTTTCCCTTCTTTGGACATTCATACTGAAAATGGCCATCGTCATGACAATAAAAACATTCAACAAGAGATTTGTCAAAACCTTGTCTCCTATGCCCTCGTCCCCTACCTTGACCGGCACCGCCACCACCTCCTGGTTTGCTAACACTGTTGTCATGGGTAATCTTTAGTGCTTTCTCTTCGACGACATGTCCTTGCATGCGTTGTTCATGAACCAATAGGCTACTTCGCAATTCATCAAGGGACATAGTGTCCAAGTCTATGGACTCCTCAATGGAGCAAGCCACATAATCAAACTTTGAAATCATTGAGCGCAGGATCTTTTCAATAACAGTAACATCAGTCATCGTTTCACCATGAATGCGCATTTTATTAGCAATAGTGAGAGTACAAGCAAAGTAAGCAGAGACGGTCTCACCTTCCTTTATATGAAGTATCTCAAAATCCTTGCGAAGGGCCTGCAGCTGTGCACGTTTGACCCTTGCATTCTCTTGAAACTTTTTCTTGATAGAATCCCAGATTCCCTTCGAAGTCTGCTTGTCCAAGATAGTCTCAAGGATTGAACGATCGAAGGCCTGAAAGAGATAATTATTTGCTCGTAAGTCCTTCAATCTTTGATCTACCACCACCTTCTTTTGTTCATCCAAGAGATCAGCATCCTCTACTGCAGCAGAAAATCCAGTCTCAACTATGTGCCAGTATTCTTTGGAGCTAAGAAAATTCTCCATCAGCATGCTGTAGTGCCTATCAAATCGTGGAATTACTGGTTGAACAAAACTGTCCTCAATTGTCATCTTTAGCTGCGGCTACAAGATTTTGAAAAAAAACTTCGGCACAGATCTAGAAAGGCTTTGATACCAAATTTTGAATCTAGTTTTAGGAGGAAACACACACTTTATTCAATATGCAAGGTGGCTTTATATAGCCATACAGAACGTAATAGAAAAGCAAATACAATGCTAACAGAAAAGCAAATTCAATGCTATAAACGTGGGTCATAGCCAAGAAACAGGTCAATCCCCTGATTTCCCGGGATTATTAATAATAGAAAGTTGAAATACTAAGTCAACACCGAAACTATGGTAACACGTTCAATACGAATTTAATACGACACAACTTAATTTTTCACCATATGATACAACCCATTAAAAATTGTAACTCATACTTTTATGCATATAACACAGAACTTGTTCTATCCGAGTCTAAAAAAGTGTGGTGAAGACGATTGTCATGGTTCTAGTACCTATAAATCCCAAGGATAGCAATGACACCAAAAAGTCTGGCCTTATGGCCCCAACCATGACTAAATAATGCAGTCAATTTCTGGCAACAAAGAAAAGATTAGATTGATCAAATTTTGAAATTAAATTTGAAGTCTAAATAACATGACAGTTGACTTAAACTTCTTTGATTAGTGTCGTAGAAGACACAATATTCAACTTGCGTAACACTTACAACACTTACAATAATGAAGGTTTGATAGCTTTCACCTTAGCCACGTGGCTTTCAATCCCCATCAAGGGCACTATGACACGACGATACATTGCGTCCATAAGAAAAAGTAGGATCATATCCTATTCGAACCAATCTTCTCAATAAAATTGGACGCTGCTTTGAAAAATCAGAGTTGAGCTTGTTGGATTATTGCAATGATTAGTCAATAATCATTTATGGAGTTATACAAATTCAAGATACAAAAAATATAAAAAAAAAAATCTAATAAACATATTTTAAATTATTCCTAAACTCTCGATCGTTCTAATTCATTCCTTGAACTATGAAATTTCTTTCAACCGATTTTGTCTATTAAAATTAATTGTTAAATGAGACTAATTGATGATTAATCTTAATGAAATCTTTCTCTAATTTTAACATAATATATCTCATTTATCGATTAATTTTAACAAAAATAGTTGATTAAAATAAATTGAATAGTTTAAGGGATTATATGATGCTACCACCATCGTTACACCATATTTGGTAAACAAAACTAGGGGTGTCAATTTTATCCATTAACCCGAATTTGATCTGACACAAAACTCGAAAATATCACTATTGGTTGACACGAGTAATAAATGAGTCAAATTAAGGTTCGACGCGAGTAATACGATTAACGATTGCTATAGATAAAAAATAAGTATTGAATGAGTATTATAGACAGAAAATAAGAATTTTATAATTTTTTTCATAGTATTATATTAGTTGTTGTAGAAGTAAATAATTTTTTTTTGACATGAACCCAATACGTACCGAAAATGATTCGACACAAAAATAACACGATCAATAATAAGACGATATGAAAATGATACGACATACCACCATTAACACCCCTGAACAAATCAATGAAAGAGATCAAGCCCAAAGGAAGAGAGATCGCAGGAAATTGACAATGTAATTAGAATGTCAGATTACTAGCCTATTTATAGATTAATGTTGTCTTATCAGACGGCCATTGAATAATACATAGTGATTGTTTAAAAAGAACAAGACATGTTTGTCAACTAAAAGACATTCAATTTTTTTAAAAATAATTGTCATACTAACAATAATATTTTAACAGTCATTTATATATTTAAATATGGCCATTGGATCGCACCTCTTTGCAATCAATGGTCTAGATCATGCCATCGTGGTATTTAATATGATCCTTGATCTTAGGGTTAATTACAAAATACCACTGTAAACTATAGGTCATGTTTCAATCGACTCCTCCAAGTTTGAATTTCAATCCACTCCCCCAGGTCGTGCATTACTAATAAAATCAAAATTGATTCTTTCCGAGTGACTGAGCACTTGTATCATGCACCACAAAATGCTAGGTTCAAATCCCCGTCGTTTATTAAAGGTGTCAAATATGACACGACCTGTTAATACCATAAGAAATTAAAGAATTTAAATTTTTCTTAAACTATCTATTTAGTAAACGAGTGGATTAGACACGACACCATTAATAAACTAATCGAGTATTGATAAAATCAATTAAAAGAAATATACAACACGATATGACTCGTTTATATATTAGTTATACACGGTTCATATACAACACAAATTTGATATGACACGAACTAAAAAACGAATCGCATATAAGTAAAATATTTTTTGACACGAACTCACTTCAACAAACACGATTGAGATACCTACTCTCCATGTAATAGCTTGATGAAAAAATTAAAATCAAAATTCGATGCATTCACGAGAATGCAATAGCAGCAAAAACATCCGGAGCAGTGTCCATTGTTGTCCATAGATTTACAAGGAATAGTGTCATCATAGAAACTTTGCACCGTAGACTTCTCACTTGTGATTAATTCAAAAAAACTGATAATTGATTGTAAACACAAAAAATAAAGTACTAAACATGAACGTGCACATTAAACTGAAAGATACAACTATATCCTTAACGCACTTGCACTTTGAATTAGTGGTCAACAAGGTATGACCAATATGAAGATGGAGAAAACTCATTTTTAATGATCAAAGTTCCATAAACTTAAACTGAAAATAAATAAAATTCATATTCTTAAAACAACATGCCTAATTAGAATTAACAGTAGTGCCTAGTAAGTGATGATTGGTTTAAGAACCAACATTCAATTATCTAACTTAATGCCATGACTTTGGTAAACTAAAGTGAGTCGAAATGCTTTCTTTTCATTCATCATAAATAATACAATTAGAAGAAATGTATATCCCTCAAGGCACTATATTATGCTAAACAAAAAATTGTCAATATTTAATCAACTATTTTTCTATACAAAATTTTGACAAATTTTTTCCTACAAATAGAGCTGCAAGAAACTATCAATCTATAGTAGACAATTTATAAAATGTTAATTACACAATCCACCATCTATAAAATCCTAATTAAACAAATAAACTATGAACTTCCACATGCTATATTGCACCAATCCAACCAAATTGTGTTGTCTATACTAAATCAAGACTCACAACAATCTATGCTACCTATACAAAAGACCAACTAAAATGGAAGTAGTTAAAAAATAAATATGCACTTTTTATATATACAAAGCGACTCAAAACTATGCTAACCACATCAACTGCATCGTAACAATAGATGAAAATGTGACAATCCAAACATAAAAGAGTGTAGTACAACCAAATTTCAAAAATTTATAAACAATCCATTAAATTTCTTAGTAACAAGCAGTTTCTATCACACAAAAAAATGACATAAACTACTTCTAAATCAACTCTACCTCAATAAATCAGGAAAAAATTAGTTGACCAATTCAAATATTCTATCCTTGGATTATATATTTGAATCAATATATATATTGTACACTTGCAAAATGGGAGAAATAAATTTTTTTTGCAAAACATCTCTTGAAAATATTAACCACAGTTCTCTATAAACACAACTATTTTTACCAACTACCACAACAACATTAACCATAAGATGAAAGAATGATCAACAAACATAATTATACTGTACACTTGCAAAATGGGTCAACATTTAATTGAGTTTACTAAAATGGATCATCCATCATTAATATTATCAAACATTCTATTTATCACTGTTCTCAATGTCCTTGTATCAACGCATATCTACATCCTCCAGTTGGGAGAATGTATCATAAGCTGTTATTTACAAAAACAATAAAATCAATACATGACATAATTTAACAAAGCAATAAACTTAGAAAAGAAAACAATAAACAATAAATAATAAACAATAAACAATAAAATTAGTTACTTTATTCGTACATCCCCATCGGGAAAGGTTAGTTGTATTTATTCTATTTAACTCACGCATTTCTTCATTCCAATTCTACATAGATTAAATTCAGTTGTAAAGATAAAATAACATTATTAAAATGATTGTCATTGGTAGAATAAAACTTGCAAAGAAATTATACCATTTATTTATCGTAGAATACCATAGATGACAATAAAACCTCAGCGTACACAATGTTTGTTGTGCAGTTTGACCCATTTTCAGGGAGAAGGACATGTACACGATAAGTATGTGAACATTTTGCAGCAGAAAAAAAAATAATTTAAGACATTTCTAACCTATGCCACATGCTGACACCCATTAGTGGTACAAACACTCCCACCAAACCAATTCAAATTCTCAAAACATCAACGAACTTAAATACAATGACCACCTAATAAAATTGAATGTAATCAAACTAAATTCACAAATTCAAATTGAACCTAATCAAACCAAATTCACATTTTCCAAGAGAGTGTGTAGGTGAAGGAAAGGGTGTGTATGTATGTGTGTGTGATGGGTATTTTTTGGGGGTGGGTTGTGTAGAGAGGAAGAGAGTTGTGTGTTTTGTGTGTGTGGGGATAGGTATTTTTTTTTTT
>CAUOFW020009168.1:980558-1003193 GCA_963454935.2 Ilex paraguariensis | reverse complement strand
GTGGTTTTGTTGGGGGGGGGGGGGGGGAAGGTTGCATGTGTGTGAAATAGAGAGAGAGATGCAAGATAATGTCTATAAAAACAAACAAAACAATAACAAATATTTGGTTGGATGTCCTTCATCACAAAACAAAATTGAATTAAATCTTCAAGAAAGTGATGTTAATTAAAGTAAGCAAACAATTAGGCAAAAAAAAAAACTCCATTTTCTTACTAAATTAGAATTAACGATTTATTGCTTTGTCTATACACTATACTCCATCAACAATCAAACCACATCCACAAACTCAAACACAACTATAATTTTTAACTTTGTTTTTGCATCACACCCAAGCCAATTAGACACAGACTCAAATGAAATTCATCTTACAACCCCCAAAAAAAAAAAAATAATAAATCAATGTTCACAAAGAAATCAATAACCCAAATCTAGATTACATGAAGAAAATGTTGAATTAAAGACATTAACACCCTAATAAAACTCTCAAACCGATCATAGCTATAATATGTGGAAACAACCATGTATTTAATAGATCTAAGAATGAAAAATGCTAATTGAAAAATACCCGTTCATGGTAAAAATCTATAAAATGAGATGAAGATATAATTATATTGAATTAGCAATGAAATGACGAAGTGGACAATTATTTTTTGTGACCAAAACAATTGCCAGCTTATGATTTAGAAAACAAAACTACATACTCTTCTTATGTTGATATGGATGTTTTGTAGATCGCTTGTACATTTTAAAGTGGGATTAAATTTTTAGAGCTAAGATAATTTTATCATCATNTCATCTTACAACCCCCAAAAAAAAAAAAATAATAAATCAATGTTCACAAAGAAATCAATAACCCAAATCTAGATTACATGAAGAAAATGTTGAATTAAAGACATTAACACCCTAATAAAACTCTCAAACCGATCATAGCTATAATATGTGGAAACAACCATGTATTTAATAGATCTAAGAATGAAAAATGCTAATTGAAAAATACCCGTTCATGGTAAAAATCTATAAAATGAGATGAAGATATAATTATATTGAATTAGCAATGAAATGACGAAGTGGACAATTATTTTTTGTGACCAAAACAATTGCCAGCTTATGATTTAGAAAACAAAACTACATACTCTCCTTATGTTGATATGGATGTTTTGTAGATCGCTTGTACATTTTAAAGTGGGATTAAATTTTTAGAGCTAAGATAATTTTATCATCACGTGATTTGCCCCATCCCGCTAATGTTTAGAGACGTCTACATTACCCCTCATGTGGGTATTGGATTAATGTAGATAGGGGACGCTATCAACGGGTTAGTATCAACGGACTAATGTCCTTCACTCTTTCACCACCTCCTATTTTGTCTCTGCATATACCATGCATATAGCCCACAATGGCGCCTCAATCCACCCAATACCACAATCACCATCCCAAATCAATATCAAATATTCTTATAAATCAAAAATTCAAGTAGCCCTCTACAATCAAAATACAATATGCAAAATTGTGGGAGAATTACTATCTCGGGCTTAAATTTCGCCACAACCACAATCAACCCTAACCTTGAGTGCTTATTCAAAATTCTACTTCTAAATTCTCTTTTTCAACATATCTCAAAGTGATCATTAACCTGCTCAAAAATCAATCAATGAATGGCACCAAAAACATAGCAACCTATATACAAAATTAATGTAGGTTACAATCACAACCCAAATAAAAAACATCTAAAAATATACTCTCCTAAGCATAAAATCAAATTTAGAATCATCTCATTATATATTCCCTTACATCTAAAATCAAACTCTGCTCAGATTCATGTCCATATAACTCAAAAGCAAAAAAATGGTAACATGTAATACCTTTCACAAAACCGTAGACACCCTTCCACCAAAGAAAGAAAAATAAGATTATTAATAACCATACTAAGAATAATAATCAGTCCATCTGGTCACCAACTCAAATTCAAAACTATAATTTAAACTTGATAAGGTTTCAATTCTTTTTTCAAGAAGTTCAATCTAAAGGATTGAAAACACCAGAAAATTCAACTTGATGACCTAATGTGGACCATTATACAATGCACTACAAATTCCAAAATCATAAGAAATCAAAACAAAACATCAAATTCTTGAAACATGACTGTTTTACATAGTTGCACCATACACCCAACACCACCATGATAGACCCACCAAACCACATAATTGGCACAACCAATTACCCATAACCATTAACACAACCACCTACCATCAACCATCCACCTCTATATGCACATCAAACTTGACCACCACCAAACTAATCTCTCAAATTACTTCTATCCCACACTCGTAACACCCTCATTTGCATGTGTGTTGTTTGTATGAGAGAAATAGGGGGAGAGAGAGTTACCTGAGATTGGGAGAGAATGACATAATTGCAATATTTCATCCACGTTAATAATGTCCTTGCACCTTAATATTATAGCGTGAGAGAGAGAGGAATCCACCCACCTTGCTAAAATAAATAATAAAAACTTGTAAAACACCCCAAGCATAATTTACTTGAGAAAAGTGAAGAATAAATCAAGACTAAACATATAGGAAAACAAAAGGACCTGGGGGCATTTGGTCGAACATATTTGGGGTTTTTTTTTGAGGATTGGAGGGGTTTGTGTAGAAATGAGTGCAAATACAATGTGTGTTTTGTGTATGTGTGTGTGCATGATGTGACTTCTCTGTGTGTTGTGTATGTGATATGTGTGTTATGGGTTGTGTTGTGTATATGATGTATGTGTGGGTTGGGTTTATGTGAGCAATGTGTGTGTGTGTGTGATGCATTGAAGCCCCCATTGCATGAAAATGCTAAATCATAGTGCTATAAGGTTTACAAACCCCAAATTTAAATTCATAAGGCTCAAACTATTTAACTCAGTACTATAAGGTTCAAACTATTTACCGAACTCACCATTATATCACAATGTTCCCTCACAACAACTATTTACCCAACCATTTACCAACTTCATAATTATAATAATCATAAACATCTTTATATGCATAAAACCATAGAGAAAAAAATATAATAAAGAGTCATAGCACTTGGAAAAATAAATTTTTTGTTCCTTTGGTAGAAGAGATGGCTTTTTGTTTTCCCTTAGATCTTGCAATCCCCATTGCACTTGACCTTTTTTTCTTCTTTTATAAACAACCAATGTATATAATGTAAGAAAACACAAGTTAAAAACAAAAAAAAATGATTGACAAATGGATGGGAGGTAAACACTACCTCAAATATACGGAGACGATTAAATCCATACTCATGGCGAATCACCACACCTATATTATCATTATAAGAACTTATATGCCTAACCAATATAGCTTGCATCAAAAACCAACCACCAAAAAAAAAAAAGGTTATGCACATATATAAGGAAAGTACAAAACATGTGACACACTGGTTGGTCGAACATAATATTAATGAGTAAAAGGGCAAGAAAATCAAATTGGTTGAGCATATATAGTCTACATTATAGTGAGTAAAAGTAACATATATGCCGACTTTGGTCTTACTTATGCTTTAGCTCGGCCATATCCATATGTGTCGACTTTGTTCACAGTGCCACAAACAATGCAGAAATCAACATATCCAATTTAGAGAAAAAAAATCCCATTAAAAAGAAACACCATTACACAATGACTTTGGAGTGAAAAACCATAACATAATCAAACTGTTGATTTATCATCCAATTTTACAAATGTATAATGCCATTGGGACCTAAGAAGGGAAAACCAAAGAAAGAGAGTAGAACCTTAAGGGGGAAACCATTTTGATAAATAAAAAATCCAATTTGAAATTTCATATAAAAAAAATCCAAAAAGGGGGATATATTTCTTAAAAAAAATAACCATTTAAAAATTTCACAAACCCTATTTAACACCCAATTTGAAAACCCTAAGACTCAAAAACCCAAATTAACACCCAATTATTGTGTGTTCCAAATTAAACATCCAATTGGTTGATTGTGTGTTTGTGTGTGTGTGTGCTGTTGTAGGGTGTGTGTGTTTGCTCTATTTTTGTGTGTGTGTGCATGTGTTTGTGTGTTATTGGGTGTGTTGTGTGAGTGTGTAATCTGTGTGCGTGTTTGTGTGTTGCTCTGTGTGTTGTGTGAGTGTGTGATTTGTGTGCGTGTGTTGTGGGTTTGTGTGTGTGTGTGTGTGTGCTTGATTGGTGAGAGAGATGAAGAAATAGAGGTGAGATTTGTGTGTGTTGTGTGCATGAGATGAAGAAAAAGAGGTGAGACAGAGAGAGAATGCGATTGGAGACAGAGAAAGGAGTTAACCTGGGTGTTTCGTCTTCGCTAATGGGTTCACCGGTGGTAGTTGAGCCATGACAGCGAGAGAGAAGTCGTAGGGAGTATGGAGAGAAAGAGAGAGAGTGGTTGGTGGGCAGCTGAGTGTGGAGAGAAAGAGAGAGAGAAAGGCTGGTGGGTAGCTGACAGAGTTGGAAGACGTGATTTAAGTTTTGGTCGGGATATTTTTTTGTTGTGGCGAATTATGTGTCATTGGATCAAATTAAATGAAATCTGGATCGTTTAAATAAATGGTTTCGAGATATGTTGGTGGCCGTTGGATGAATGAATTTAAGATCGTTGAATTTGTTTGTTGAAGCCATCCTGTTTTATATTATAGATAAGCCAATGTCATTTTTGGAATTTTAATTTAATGCTCAAGTCTTTTTTTTATTGGGGACAAAAATGTAATATGTTCGTCAAATTCCACTATATGGATATTATTTGTCCATGTCTTTTTAAAGTGGGTAATCAATTGCAGATTTTTTTTTTTTGGAGGTAATTTGATGTGTAGTTATATTGTATCAATTCAACAAGTTTTTTATGCAAGTGTGAAAAATTGACATAGCGACAAATATAGAAGGTATTGTAGCAGTGCAACAGTGGTTCATACTAGCAGTAATTCTTTCACATGAAGCTTTGGGAACCATTCGGTCATTAGGTTAGAATTTTTAATAGATAGGTAATGATAAACATCATCTAATCATTGGATCGATTTGTTAGTATTTAAGAGGAATCAAGAAATTTTTTATTTATTAACCTTTAAGACTTTTCTTATAAGACTAGATCACAACTAACAAGTCATAAATATTTCCTATTTAGTGAAGAACTAAATTAAGTAGGTTTTGACTATAGATTTTGAGCATTTTTGTTTGACAGCCATTAGATTGTGACCCAACGGTCTACGTAAAAGTATCCACTAGAAACTATGGTGCAGAGTTTTCATGATCGTGCTACTAGATTTATAAGAAAGAAAAATATTATTCAAACATAATTTAAAAATCTAATTCAAGAACTTAATTAACTATAACTGTCAAATTAAAAATAAATTATATTTAACATTAAATCTCACAATTTAATAATTACATTAAATTAAATTCTTATATTAAATCCCGAAAATTACGGTAACATTTTTGTTTTTACTTCTTCCAAAAAATAAAAAACAGAGAAAATTTTTGTCTCTGTTTTGTAGTAAACACTGAAACAAAAAACATGTTTGAGAGTTATTTGTATTTATCAAATTATGAGAATAAAAATAAAAAACAAATTTGATAACCACTTCAAGTTATATTAAGTCCCCAAATGATAATTCAATTCCACTCCCAATTCAATCTCAAATGGCAATTCAATTCCACTTCCAATTTTTTTTTTTCAAATAAATCAACACTTTCTATCATTGATAAAAAATTATTACAAAAGAGAGAAAGGTAGACAAACCTACCCAATCAATAAATCAAGAACAAAACTACTGTCATCTTCCAAAGAATGAGAAAGAAACAAAGAATATTTGAATCTAATCAGAGAGCCCACTCTGATCTTGTGAACCAAGAACCTTCTCATGCTTGGCATCAAATCTCGAACAATCAAAAGCCCTCATCTGCACCGTCTGCTTGGATAAAACGTCACAACAACTAATCCACTACAGAAAGGCTTAAGACAAGCCTCTACCACACAACCTAGCACCTTTACTCTTGATCATCAAAAACCAACACACACACTCACACACACACACATAACCCGAAAATAATGACATAAAAACGATACAGATTTATGTATATTGTGTAGAAAAAAGTAAAGGTCTATGAAAAAAAATACAATAGGGGTCTGTAATGTATAGATATATATATAGATCTCCACAGTGAGGGAGAGCTCGATGGATGAGATCTGAGACACGAGCAGTCGATGAGAAACAAGGAGCCTTCTTCTTCGTCGAAGGTTGAGAGAAAACAACGTAAGACCACACAACTCTGGGAGTAGTCTTCTTTTTATTTACTTGGGTTCGCGCCATAGAAAATCCAGATCAGAGAGGTCTGTCTGGGTTGAGAGAATGAGCCCGAATGAAAAAGGGCAAAAGGCTCAATATATGTACTCCAACAAAAAATAATAGTATTTGTTGCTAACAGAGATTGAAGTGAAGACTTCATTAAATACATCATTACGTGTTTCTGTTTTGAGACGTTTCTTAAAATATTTTTTTTATTCTCATTTTTTTATCTTTGTTTTCAAACAACTAATATAAAATAAAAATAAAAATAATATCTAAACATATTTTTATTTTTATTTTTAAAAACTTTTAAAAAAAATATATAAAATATAAGACAAATACAGTTACTAAACCGCCCCCTGCGAGGCTACAACATTTGTCCGAGAAAAAAGAGGATACAATTGAAGAAGCTGTGATTTTTAAGGATAATGAATGTGCTAGTACTAGTGACGTGTCTTGAAAAGAAGCCTTCCCCAAATGAAAGGCTCAGTCTCGTCGTTCATGTACCTTTTCTCTTTCCTTTTTTTATTGGGAGAATTATATTCGGAGATTATAAAATTTATCACTTAATCATTTAGATTTGATGGTATTTAAAATATTACTTATAAGTTCTCGCACATCACACTTAGATCCCTGTTATAAATATATAAATTAATAAATTATAGTTAGATCCCTTAAAATTTATGAATATATAATACTTAGATCCTTTAAGTTTAAAATATTATACTTAAACCAAAAATACTTCAATCAAATATAAAATATAAATATTTTANAAATCCTTTAAGTTTAAAATATTATACTTAAACCAAAAATACTTCAATTAAATATCAAATATCAAATATTTTTAAGTTTACGATCAAAATTCATGTTCTATTGTATTATTTATTGAAATAAAATCAAAAATAAAAATTTAATTTTTTCTTAAAAAATTATAATTAATATACAATTATATTGTCTATTAGAATTTAATTTAATTATTTAAACGACCAAATTAAAATATCAAACTACTCCAATTAATCTAAAAGATATTGTATTCATTACCTTTTGATTCTTTGTTTAATTTTTTAGTTTTGTTCTAATAGAGAGTATAAATATATACTAACTATGTNTCTTAAAAAATTATAATTAATATACAATTATATTGTCTATTAGAATTTAATTTAATTGTTTAAACTACCAAATTAAAATATCAAACTACTCCAATTAATCTAAAAGATATTGTATTCATTACCGTTTGATTCTTTGTTTAATTTTTTAGTTTTGTTCTAATAGAGAGTATAAATATATACTAACTATGTTTTTTTTTTAAATAAATTTTTATTTTTTGTTTTATTTTATTAAATGATATAATAGAATATGAATTTTGGATATAAAATTCATGTTCTATTTTGAATAACTTAAACCCATTATTTTATTTTTTAGTTTTATTTCAATAGATAATATAATTGTATACTAATTATGATTTTTTTAAAAAAAATTAAATTTTTATTTTTAATTTTATTTCAATAAATGATACAATAGAACATAAATTTTGGTTGTAAAATTTTAAAAATTTGAAATTTTATTTTTAATTGGAGTATTTTTTATCTAAGTATAATATTTTAAATTTAAAGGGTCTAAGTATTATATATACTCATAAATTTTAAGGGAGTTTAAGTGTAATTTATTAATTGATATGTTTATAATAAGGTCTAAGTGTTACGTGTGTATAAACTTTAAGAGGTCTATATATAATATTTTAAATATCAAGATATCTAGTAATTAAATGAGAAACCTTGTAGGTCTAGGTGTAATTCTCTCNTTATTTCAATAAATGATACAATAGAACATAAATTTTGGTTGTAAAATTTTAAAAATTTGAAATTTTATTTTTAATTGGAATATTTTTTATCTAAGTATAATATTTTAAATTTAAAGGGTCTAAATATTATATATACTCATAAATTTTAAGGGAGTTTAAGTGTAATTTATTAATTGATATATTTATAACAAGGTCTAAGTGTTGCGTGTGTATAAACTTTAAGAGGTCTATATATAATATTTTAAATATCAAGATATCTAATAATTAAATGAGAAACCTTGTAGGTCTAGGTGTAATTCTCTCTCTTTTTTTTTTTTTATTTGTAGAGGCGATAATTCTCTTAAAAAATTGTTCGTAAACAGTAAACCTACTCATCCCATTCATGGCCGACAACAATGTTCAGAATATATACTATGAATATGAACTTACAAATAGCAAAAGATACTTTCTTTATCAAAACTTTTTTGAGTCAAAGCGTTCGAGTATCGCCAAACAGTATCTTCTGCTTTAGGTGAGATTACTATGTCTTGCTTTAGTTTTTTTTTTGATTGCATAACAGAAATTTATTGATAATGGTCTTCTGGGTTGTTCATGATTTTGCTCAATACTGCTCTAGACTTGCTCTGTTTTAATAGCATTTTCTGTTTAGTCATTTCGTCATCAAGTTCTGGGGCATTTCAGTGTGATTGATTGTAACAAGTAAAAAAGAAATAGTTTGACTATGGTGGAGGTAATTGCATTCCTTGATTGTCAGTATTGGTCTGAGTTCTATGACTTTATGATCTTGTAGTACTTGATGTGCTGTTGTTTTTTGCACTCCATATGCCTAACTAATGTTTATTTGACAAATTTCCTTCGGCAATCTCTAGTTTTCATACTATCCATGTGGAATACAAAAAATGTTTCAAAGATTATGCCCTTTTGGATTTTGACATCTAGTCAAATGTTAGTGGTTGTTTTGTATACGTAAAACTGTCATGGACCGCTAATGAAGTCTGTTTACTATTGTTTTAAACAGTTGGAAGTCTTAGGCTTTATTGAGTTAGAAGGGTTTTAGGCTTTATTGAGTGGTGAAAGATGGCTATGGCTCCTACGGTGAAAGTGGTTCTTGGTTCAATTGCCTTTGGTTTCTTCTGGGTGTTGGCGGTTTTCCCCACTATCCCATTCCTGCCTATTGGAAGAACTGCAGGATCCCTGCTTGGGGCTATGCTCATGGTCATGTTCAGAGTCATAACTCCTGAACAAGCATATGCTGCTATTGATCTTCAGATCCTCGGTCTTCTCTTTGGGACAATGGTTGTTAGTATCTATCTTGAAAGAGCAGATATGTTCAAATATTTGGGTAAATTGCTCTCATGGAAGAGCCAGGGGGCAAAGGACTTACTTTGTCGAATCTGTCTGATTTCTGCCATTTCCAGTGCTTTTTTCACCAATGATACCTCTTGTGTTGTTTTGACCGAGTTCGTGTTAAAAATTGCCAGGCAACAGAATCTCCCACCTCGTCCATTCCTGTTAGCACTTGCCTCAAGTGCAAATATTGGTTCATCAGCCACTCCAATTGGCAACCCCCAAAACCTGGTCATAGCTCTTCAGAGTAAGATCTCTTTTGAAAAGTTCTTATTCGGGATTTTCCCTGCAATGCTCATGGGAACTTTGGTAAATGCTTTGCTTCTTCTATGTATGTATTGGAAGTTGTTATCTGTTCAGAAGGATGAAGAAGATCCTGCTACTGAAGTGGTTGCTGAGGAAGATGTAATCTCACATCGCTTTTCACCAGCCAAAATGTCACATGCATCCTTGAACTCTCAAGATATGAGTTCTGCGTTGGAATTTATGGACATTCAGGGCTGTCCAATGGTCAATCATAACACAGGTCATGTGGAGTCTCTAAGGACCCGTATGAGTTCAAATGAGAATGAAATCGACAGGGTCTCTAGTGGGGCATTGCAGTCCACAAGAAACTCAAATGCATCAAAGGAAGGGACAGATGAAGGAGTTACTTCAAAAAGATTGGCATCTGTAAATGCATTGTCGGATGCAATCTCTACTAAATCTTTGGAGGAAAAGGAAATCTCAACGACGAAATGGAAAGGAATATTATGGAAAACATGTGTTTATCTTGTTACTATTGGTATGCTGATTTCATTTCTTATTGGTCTGAATATGTCATGGACTGCAATTACAGCTGCACTTGCTCTTGTGGTTCTTGATTTTCAGGATGCCCGGCCATGCTTAGAAAAGGTCAAAAATTTCTCCCTGTGATTCACAATCCTTTCTTTTGGTGTTGATGGAGAGTGTTTATTTTCANAGAAAAGGTCAAAAATTTCTCCCTGTGATTCACAATCCTTTCTTTTGGTGTTGATGTAGAGTGTTTATTTTCAACTAGTCGCTTAAAATTTTATGAATGTTTGCTAATAGGCCAAAGTATCTGTTTTCCTTCTTTATCCAGGTATCCTATTCTCTCTTGGTATTCTTTTGCGGAATGTTTATCACAGTAGATGGCTTTAACAAAACAGGAATTCCAAGCACTCTATGGGACTTCGTGGAGTCTTATGCAAAGATCAATCATGTTTCTGGGATAGCAGTTCTTGCTGTTGTCATACTTGTCCTCTCAAATTTTGCTTCAAATGTACCTACAGGTACTTGATGCTATCCCTTTTGCTTTTTTTCATTTTGCTCCTACATCTGCTCAAGCATGTTTAGATTTTTTTAGCTTGGGCAAGTAAGGAGATTAAGGGGATATCAAGAAGGATGGAGAGGAGAGGAGGGAAAGTGTGTCTGAAAGCATATCTATTCAACTAGCATTTGAAAAAAAGGCACTCATTGCTCTATGTAACTTTCACTGTGTTGGGTCTTGTAACTCTTCTTGGTGCATTAATTGGTTGGAAGAATTTTATGCATTTGATCTTGTTGAAGTCTGCATTTCTAGCTTAGAGATTGAGTTACCGAACTTTTTGGTACGGACATGTGGAATATCTGTTGGGGGTGAGATAGTATCTGAGCTTAAGATCCCTTGAAGGAATATTATAGAGGATTATAAAAAAGTTTTCTTATTTAAACATTCTTTAAGCAACATTCTAGAATATTCAGGAATATAAGGAGAAGTATAAGAGAGAACTAAAATAGTTTTTATACACATTAAAAGACTAGATATTTGCGAAGATTTCAGAGACACCATAAATGTATAGTATTNGGAATATTATAGAGGATTATAAAAAAGTTTTCTTATTTAAACATTCTTTAAGCAACATTCTAGAATATTCAGGAATATAAGGAGAAGTATAAGAGAGAACTAAAATAGTTTTTATACACATTAAAATACTAGATATTTGCGAAGATTTCAGAGACACCATAAATGTATAGTATTTAGCAATATCATATTCATTCATGATAAGATGAAAGACCTATAAATAGGTGAGGGTTTTCATTTGAAAGAACCAAGAGGCAAGCAATCAAATCTTAGCTTAAATTCGAGGTCTTTTTCTTCCATGTTGAAGTTTTATTTAATATTTTATTTTCAACAATCAAAATAATTAAAAAACAAAGTGGGTTGGGGTAGCTTACTATTCAAAATCCTACTAATATTTATCATTTAAAATATTATTTTGCTATATTAACAAATTTCAATTATTTTTCTCCATATTTCAAATTTCAAAGCTAAAAAGAGTTTTACATCAAGTCATATGAATGAGGAAATCAATCCAGTTGACTAAAAGCCAACTTGGGGAAGTTTTGGAACACAAATAATTTTGATTAGATACATTTGAGGCCAGTTTTAAGTTTTAAAGTTAATGTTTGACTTACCATTTTTTCACCACGTGGTTTGTCAATTTGAGTTGTATATGATTTGAAAAGCTTTTTGATTATCTCCTATTTAAAAGTTAATGTTTGACTTAAGTAGATTATGTCATAGTCTAGTGGCTCAGGGGCCAAATAATAAATAGGTGCAAATTCTATTCTCCTTATTTTGATTGGATAGTTTAAGTGTTTAGATGATATGGTGATTTAACATAGTATTAGAGCAACATGTCCCGTATTTGAATCTCGTCATCAACTAAAATAAAAAGACTTGCATAAGCGGTTGGCCCAAAATCTCACCCACACGGGAGTGGGCGNTTTAAGTGTTTAGATGATATGGTGATTTAACATAGTATTAGAGCAACATGTCCCGTAGTTGAATCTCGTCATCAACTAAAATAAAAAGACTTGCATAAGCGGTTGGCCCAAAATCTCACCCACACGGGAGTGGGCGTGTTGAATTATATGATTCCATGTTGTATTTTTTCTAATAACTAAAGCTTTTAGATAAATGGTGGTTTAACAAGTTAAGAGGATTCAATTGATTAATAGAAAATCAAGCATGTACATTAATACTCCAGTGGTTCTTATGTTCCATTTACTGTCCATAATCATGATGATTTCTTTGAGTTATATTTGGAATTGTTGCTTATAATGGTTCTTAAATTGTCCATACATATTGTTGTAATGGTCAAAGAGTTTTTTTTTTTGTCAAAACTTTATCATCTAGCTTGACAACCTGCTTTCATAAATAACTCTGAAATTGTGACTGGAAGGTGTTGATTCCGTTAATACTGTCTAACATTTGACTGATGCACTTCTTCTTAAGAACACATTGTTTTTATTATCAAACGTGTAATAACACTGTAACAACCATTCCTGAACCATTAATACACACGGATTTCAGGCGGCCTACAAATATAACATATTCACTTGATTTCAGTTCTATTGCTTGGCGGACGGGTGGCAGCATCAGCAGCTTCAATATCTCCAGCTAGTGAGAAGAAAGCATGGCTCATTTTAGCTTGGGTTAGCACTGTAGCAGGCAACCTCTCACTTTTGGGATCAGCTGCCAACTTAATTGTGTGTGAGCAGGCTCGACGTGCACCCGTTGGTTACAATTTATCGTTCTGGAGCCATCTCAAATTTGGAGTTCCCTCCACACTCATAGTCACAGCTATTGGCTTGGCACTTATAAGATGCTGACACAAATGTTCTTAGGCTAGAGACCAATCTTGTAGATTACAATTTCATAAAGAAAATTAACAAAAAATAAGTAAAGATTACGTCACTTGTGGTCTTTGATGTCACGTAGAATCGTTGCATTAAAAGTCACTTTTGGGGAAGTGGTTATTGCAAAAGGTTTGGTCAATGTGAAGGACAATTGATCTCAGTTCCTAGGTTAGCACTGATCTCTCGTAAATTCTGATTTGGACTGGTTACAAATATAACATTTTGACATAAAATGTATAAAATGACTGCTCTCAAATTTGATGTTGTAACCCCTTTTATAGCTTTGCATTGGTCAAACATTTGTGCCATCTGTCTGACTATTTAGTTGGAGAAAACTAGTTTAGTGATTATTACTCTTTAGTGGTGAATAAGGAATTGCACATTGCTTGTGATTTTTTGCTTGGTCATGGACTCAATGTCTTGACCGGTGAGAGTAGGCAGAGCCGTTAGCTGTCGTCAGAATACCCTCATCACCATCAAGTCTATAAATATGTGCTCCATAGTNATTATTACTCTTTAGTGGTGAATAAGGAATTGCACATTGCTTGTGATTTTTTGCTTGATCATGGACTCAATGTCTTGACCGGTGAGAGTAGGCAGAGGCGTTAGCTGTCGTCAGAATACCCTCATCACCATCAAGTCTATAAATATGTGCTCCATAGTAAAAAACAAACATTGAAAGAGGTCTGAGATGTTCCGCTCGTCATTCTTGTTTAACACTATATTGAAGAATTGGTGAAAACAAATGAAGCTAATGTGCAGAATTGGGAGTCGGATACAAACAATGAATCACTGATTATTTTNTGTGCTCCATAGTAAAAAAACAAACATTGAAAGAGGTCTGAGATGTTCCGCTCGTCATTCTTGTTTAACACTATATTGAAGAATTGGTGAAAACAAATGAAGCTAATGCGCAGAATTGGGAGTCGGATACAAACAATGAATCACTGATTATTTTTCTGATCAATCTACTAATCGGAAAAGGGATTGTTTAGTTTGTGAATAATAAGTAGAGTTAATTACAAGTTGTACCTCGAAAGATAGTTCAAATTTTAATTTAGACCCTCAAATATAAAAAATTTTAATTTACATCCTCAAATATAGAAATTTGTATCAATGTGCACCCCCAAAGATCAAAATTTTCAATTTGCACCNCTGATCAATCTACTAATCGGAAAAGGGATTGTTTAGTTTGTGAATAATAAGTAGAGTTAATTACAAGTTGTACCTCGAAAGATAGTTTAAATTTTAATTTAGACCCTCAAATATAAAAAATTTCAATTTACATCCTCAAATATAAAAATTTGTATCAATGTGCACCCCCAAAGATCAAAATTTTCAATTTGCACCGTCAAAGATAGAAATTTGTATTAATGTGCACCCCCAAAGATAAAAAAATCTCAATTTGCACCCTCAAAAATAAAAATTTATATTAATGTGCACCTAAAACTAATTTGATAAATTATACCTAGATTTCCTCATATTTGTCACTTAATCATTTGGACCCCTTTACATTTAGAATATTACTTCTACATCTCATGGCATTTGTGTACGTGTAACACATAACCTANCACCCCCAAAGATAAAAAAATCTCAATTTGCACCCTCAAAAATAAAAATTTATATTAATGTGCACCTAAAATTAATTTGATAAATTATACCTAGATTTCCTCATGTTTGTCACTTAATCATTTGGACCCCTTTACATTTAGAATATTACTTCTACATCTCATGACATTTGTGTACGTGTAACACATAACCTCTTTTCGTTGATATATGTTAATATAACCGTTAAAAATATATGATTTTATCCTAATAAAAAGTTATAATTTCATATTACCCTTTATTTTGTGGGTCCGATATATTCTAAAGTTCAAAATCAAGCTTACTATTTGAAATTGAAGGGCCTTATGAGAAACCCACATCATGCGTAGGGAAAATAGTCTAGAGATCATTGAAGCTGAGTGTTGATTGAGTTTTTCTATTTTAAATTCCTTTTCTGATCTATACAATAAACTGTATTCAGATATAGAAGTGTTGTGTATTCATCCTGTTCCTGTGTATTAGTAAGAGCAAAGCCGTAATTCTTTGAGCAAGGAAGAAAAACATTTTCAAATTGGAGATTTCTTATCCATGTTAACTGATCCAAATGGTGCTAGATATTTTGTTCTTGTAATTTCCTCCTAATTTTACATTCTCCAGCCACTAGGATCTATGTGACTGTGACTATATGCTTAACAGTATGTGGATTTTGGAGAACTGTATTCTCCATGCACTTTGTTCTCCTCACGATGAGAAGAATTTAGCAAATAGAAACCAGTACACTCTATAAGTTCTTTATCTCTATTTATATATCAGAATGTTCAATTGTGTGATAACTGATCATCTGTTGTCAGCTGTGATATTGAATGACTCAACTTGCTATTTGCCGGAAAGTTGCTGATTTTGGCGCGTTCTAGTTACTGCAGGTCAAGCATCGGTGGTGAAGGTAGTCCTCTTATTTCTCTTATTTACGGTTTTGTGGCAATCAGCTAAGGTATGAAGCCATGGGTTTGACACCTCTATACACTGTAGCTTGGAGATGTATACAAGATGCAACACAATCTTAAAAGAAGCAAGCCCATGGGGCTTTCGGAGTAAATAATGCAGAGACTGCAAACTTGATGCTCCTAAATAACTGATCCAAAGGGAAGGTAGGTGGGATTTTCAATCAAGCATTGTTAAATACTCATGGAGGAGAACTTCGTCCAGTGTCTTACTATGTTCAGAAATCAATAGAACAAGAGTCCGGATCCTATGTTCAAAACGTCGTTTTGTGTGTTCGTTTCGAGGAAGAATACCTTTACTGTCCAGCTGATGATCTGTTCCCATAGAACAAGTAGAAATTTGGGAATGGTCATTTATTGAATGGGTCCACCACGGTAATAGGGTCTATTTTGGGTTGCAATCGGTATAGTTGGAGCCAATACAGCTGCAACCAATCTGTCATTTTTCGTGTCCCAAACTCAGATGGTCCATCCCAAAGACCTTGAGCACAATGTGGGAACTGTGCCACGTAGCCCATTCGACATCAGTTTAACTTTTTTCATACGAATTATTATTAAACTATTAAATATTTCAAATAATAGATTTATTACAGAGGACAAAGCACTTACGGAGGGGGTGAAGAGAAACTGAAACCAACGAGGGAGACATAAGAAGTCGAGTCTTGTTTTTATTAAGTATTAACTTCTTGAATTCTTGGTTAGAAGGATTTTGAAAAAATTAAAGGTAATCAATAGAGGTGACAATTTTAACTAATTATTCATTAACTTGTCAAATTCGTTCATAAATAAATAGATTGAGTAATTATATTAATTAATGCGAGTTCTAAATTTGTTGGATAATATGATTTATTTTAATTAAGTGGGTTAAGATGTAGAAAAATTTGAAGACTGATCCTTCTTTGTGGACTTATTTGGACATAAATCTATCAAGAAAATTTATTTAATATTAAGTCAATTTTGATTTTCATTGTCCAAAACACCCATAATAGTTATGTTTAATTACAAAATTTTTAAAAACTAACAACTCCTCAATCTTAAGAGTTTGATTAACATTAAAATTCTTTCTCTTATATCTATATCCATATATAGAATATGACTATTTATTTTTCTCACATATATATATATATACACACACACATATAGTAACATTAAAAAAAAAAGTAATATCGTATAATTCAAATACAAAAAATAGTATCATTTAAATACAAAACAAAAACAGTAACATTTAAACACAAAAAAAATAATAATATTCAAAACAAAAAAATAATAATATTGAGTATTAATATTAGGGAAAATAAAAACAGTAACATGAATAGTAACATGCTCACAAAAACAATAACATAAACAGTAATATGGTAAAAAAATTTATATATATAGAAAGAGAAATAGAGTATCAGTTGTTGTTTGAATTTGAATTTCAAATTTATGAAAAAAAAATTATTGACATATCTTCATTGATAGTGAATTAAGGGATAATAATTCCCAAATTAAGAAACTAATTTAAAGTTACTTTTAAGGAAGTGTATTTTGAAGTTTTAAAAAAATAGTGTACTTAACTACTTATTAGTAATATTAAAAACAGACTTATCCCTAAATAAATTTTTTTAACGAACTAAACTCATTATAAGTCCCTTAAGGAGAATTGAGCTCCAATTTTCACTAAGATGTATTACAAATAGATATCAATTGGGTTGAATATCTATCTTTAGCTCAAGTAATAAAATTAAATAAATATACTAATATACCAAAAAATACATGCACACACTAATATACCCACCCCCATGACCTAACCCGTGGACTGACCCATGACACATGGGTTGACCTAACCCATTATGTGTGTGTATTTTGGTGAATATTGTATGTGTGTGTATTTTGGTTTTTTATTAAATGTGTTTGTGTTTTTTGTGTGTTAGTATACGTGTATGTTTTTGGTTTATTAGTGTGTGTGTGTTTAGTGTGTTAGTATGTATTTGTATTAAAAGTTTTAATTATTTTACGGGTTAATGAGTTTAACCCAATTTATTATGATTTAACTCATTATAACTCGTTTATTAACAAGTTGAAAATGAATTATATTTATTTTGCACTCAATCTATATTAAACCAACTTATAACCAATTCAACTCGCCTATTTATCAGCTCTAGTGACCAACTTAGCAAGGTTTAGTTGGTTGACATGAACTATTTAAAAATAAAACTTGTCACAATGCAGTTTATTAGATATGATAAAAGATAGTCATTGCTAGCGGCAAATTTTGGGATTCCATGCTTATTATTTGCGGATAATTATAAGTAGACAGGCAATAGAAGCACGATCCAATTACTTGAATTTGAATTTAATCTTACTTCATTTGAGTGTTAAATAAATGAATCCATCAAACCCNCCCCCATGACCTAACCCGTGGACTGACCCATGACACATGGGTTGACCTAACCCATTATGTGTGTGTATTTTGGTGAATATTGTATGTGTGTGTATTTTGGTTTTTTATTAAATGTGTTTGTGTTTTTTGTGTGTTAGTATATGTGTATATTTTTGGTTTATTAGTGTGTGTGTTTTGGCGTGTTAGTATGTATTTGTATTAAGAGTTTTAATTATTTTACGGGTTAATGAGTTTAACCCAATTTATTATGATTTAACTCATTATAACTCGTTTATTAACAAGTTGAAAATGAATTATATTTATTTTGCACTCAATCTATATTAAACCAACTTATAACCAATTCAACTCGCCTATTTATCAGCTCTAGTGACCAACTTAGCAAGGTTTAGTTGGTTGACATGAACTATTTAAAAATAAAACTTGTCACAATGCAGTTTATTAGATATGATAAAAGATAGTCATTGCTAGCGGCAAATTTTGGGATTCCATGCTTATTATTTGCGGATAATTATAAGTAGACAGGCAATAGAAGCACGATCCAATTACTTGAATTTGAATTTAATCTTACTTCATTTGAGTGTTAAATAAATGAATCCATCAAACCCAATAAGTAAATAAATTGATAAGAATCCAGATAAACATGATATATATTCAATACAAATCTAATGCGAGATAATATAATTTTTTACGATATGATACAACCCATTAAAAATTGTAATTCGTAATTTTATGCGTATAACACAGAACTTGTTCTATCCGAGCCTACAAAAGTGTGATTAAGACGACTTTCATGGTTCTAGTGCCTATAAATCCCAAGGATAGCAATGACACCAAAAAGTCTGGCCTTATGCCCCCAACCATGACTAAATAACGCAGTCAGTTTCTGGCAACAAAGAAAAGGTATGAATGGTCATCGAAGACACAACATTCAACTGCGTAACACTTACAATAATGAAGGTTTGATAGGTTTCATCTTAGCCACGTGGCTTTCAATCTCCATCAAGGGCACTATGACACGACGATACATTGTGTCCATGAGAAAAAGTAGGATCATATCCTTTTCGAACCAATCTTCTCAATAAAATTGGACGGTGGTTTGAAAAATCAGAGTTGGATTATTGCAATGATTAGTCAATAATCATTTATGGAGTTATAGAAATTCAAGATAAAAAAAATTTTAAAAAAATCTGATAAATATATTTTAAATTGCTCTTAAACTCTCAATTGTTTTAGTTAGTCCCTTGAACTAAGAAATTTCTTTTAGTCGACTACGCCTATTAAAATTAATCGTTATATGAGACTAATTGACAATTAATCTTAATGAAATCTTTCTCTAATTTTAACATAACATATCTCATTAATCGGTTAATTTTAACAAAAACGGTTGATTAAAACAAATTAAATAGTTTAAGGGATAAATTGAGATAATTAAAAATTTAAGAATAATTTAAAACAAAAATCATAGTTTAGGGATTATTTATGAGATTTACCTAAAATCTATAATATAAAACAAAACATATGTCAATAAATCCATTCAACAGTTTCAAAAAGATTCATCCAACGACCTCTAATATTCTTTTCAAAATAATTAACATTGTACCATAATTTCATATACGAATTACCCTTAATAAAAATATATAACATTACCGACATAGGTACACCATATTTGATAAACAATTCAATGAAAGAGATGGAAGGGAGATCGCACGAATATACATAGTGATTGTTTAAAAATGACAAGACATGTTTGTTAACCAACAGACATTTAAATTTTTAAAAACAATTGTCATACTAACAATCTTAGTTTAACAGTCATTTATATATTTAAATATGGCCATTGGATCGCACCTCTTGCAATCAATGGTCTAGATCATGCCATCGTGGTATTTAATATGATCATTGATCTTAATTAAACAATCAAATATGAAACCCACAATCGATCGTATGTATATATGAAATCAACCGTCCAATAAAAAATAATCAAAAAAATAATGTTCATGATCTGATCGTGCTTCACTAGGATGCTTACGTGCCAAGTGAGTTTCATCCATACTAGCATTTTTAGCATTAAAGCAACACTACGAAAGCTTATAATAACCCATACAAAAAAAAAAAATATATATATATATATATATATTATTTTATTTTGGTATATTGGCTACCTAGGAGTATGTATATATATATATATACTAGTCATTATCCATGCTTGAAAGTACTCTTAACACAAAAATTTGCCAAACAAATGAGGATCTAAAAAATTCTTAAATAAAAAAAATCAAAGGGTTAAAATGAAAAAGAATCATGTCACATTAATACAATTCAAGAATCCTCATGAACTTAAACTAAACCATTACAAAATTATCATGTCATAAATTTCTTCATGGCAGCTCTTTTTTCCACCAAATAAGTGTTCATTTTTTCAACCTCTGGTTAAATCTAATGAATATGTTGTCTAATTTTAATAAGAAATATCTTTAAAAACACACAATTAAATCACTGAATCCAATCAAACGAATTAACCACATTGTACTACAAATCAAATTTTTAAAAAATAGAAAAAAGCCCAATCGAACTAACATTGTCTAGCGGATCTGCTTGTAGCTGCGAGGACAATGATTTAAATTCTCTGCCGCTATAACTTCTCAGATTCTATAGAAAAAGTCTCACGCTGCAATTAAACCAAATTAACAAAATTAAAATTTCACCACTTCAAAAAAAATTGATTTAACTGATCTTTTGTCATTTCGGTGTTTATTTTGCACTGTTCAATTATTCAAAAAAATATGAACATTAACAAGGGAAAAGTGATGCAAATAAGGGAAAAAAAATGTTGTAGTTGGTTTTGAATATTTTTTTTTACAATTGGTTTCACTTATTTTTTTATTGGTAATTAGCTTGATTTTGAATTTTTAGTTTTTTTGGTACAATTGGTATCACTTATTATTTTTTTTATTGGTGATTAGCTTGGTTCTGATTTTTTTTTTTGGTGCAATTGGTGTCACTTGTTTTTTTTTATTGATGATTAGCTTGATTTTGAATTTTTTTGAGTAAAAAAGTCCAATTAGGATCGTCACGACAAACAATATTAAGAAAGAGGGAGATAGTATGAGAAACGAGAGAGTGTGTGTCTAAAAGAAATATGAATTAAAGATAATTATATGAGAAATGGGAGAGTGTGTGTTTAAAAGAAATATGAAATAGAGAGAGAATTATATGAGAGATGGAGGAGTGTGTTTAAAATATCTGAGAAACAGAGAGTTATATACGTATGAGAGTTGGGTGTATGAGATAAATAATGAAAGAGTTATATGAGAGATGAGAGTCTTAGAGTTACAAAAAGAATGAAAGTCTAATTTTGATAGTTTGATCAAAAGTTAAGAAATGATCTGAGCCGCGAAAAATTCAAGACAAAAAAAATCTACCTACTTTATTATATAGATAAGGAGAACAATAATTAAAGAAGACTAATATGTCTCTAATAAAAGTCGTGTCATAGAGAGACCTATTAGGACTATTCTACATGTAATTTAAATTGAATAATATTATTGGATAGATAAAACTCTAGAAACCTATTAGGACTGTTCTACAAGTGATTTAAATAAGTAGTATTATTGGATAGATAAAACTCTAAAGATCTATTAGGATTATTCTACATGTGATTTAAATAGGATAATATTATTGGATAGATAAAACTCTAGAAGACCAAAGTAAGAGGCTGCAAACAAAGAAAAAAATTGTGAGAGAGAGGGGGAGAGAGAGAAAAGGAAGGAAAAAAAAGAAAAAGAAAAAGGGAGTGTTGGATACATCGAAGGTATGTTGATGCATTACTTATTTCATGAGTTTTGTATTTTATTATATCACATGGTGTTTTATATATATATGTATATTATATACAAATAATTTTTGAATATATTAAGTTGAATTTGGGTGTATAGTTATTTGAGATTTGATTGAGTTTAATAGGTTGAAAAAGGAAAAGAAAGGTGGTTGAGTTCTTAAAGTTGAATCACATGGTGTTAGATTTCATAGCGTAATATATATATTATATAAATAATTTTTGAATATATTAAGTTGAATTTGGATGTATAGTTATTTGAGATTTGATTGAGTTTAATGAGATGAAAAAGGAAAAGAGAGTGGTTGAATTGTTAAAGTTGCAGGAGACTTCCTGTAGGTTGAAGAAGATAGAAATTTTGAAATTGTGGAAACTTCCTTTTTAGTTTCAAAGTGCTTTATTTTGATCCATTTATTCTTCTAAACTTAATTTTAACTAATGTTTTACTTAATAAGTTGGAAGAATAGAACTCTGGAAAATTTATGGAAGCCTCGAAAACAGAAAATTTGTTTTTTAAGGAAATTACACTTTGACCCCAAAAGTTTCAAAACTTATGATTTGACCAAAAAAGTTTAGAAACTTTTTTTAAACATCCCAGATTACTTCTATACCATATTACCTCATATTAGAAAGATTATTTATATTAAAAAGATATATAAAGTATATATCACTACATAGGAAGTATAAAAAAAATTAAATATAGAATCGCGAAATGACGAAGTTGGGAATGA
>CAUOFW020009168.1:942083-978498 GCA_963454935.2 Ilex paraguariensis | reverse complement strand
CTTTTTATTTAGCATTTTGAGTATATCAGCCGATACCACGCCGCGACACCGCGACCGATGTGTCTCAGTGGCC
Organism: Ilex paraguariensis; assembly: GCA_963454935.2. Classification (NCBI taxonomy): domain Eukaryota; kingdom Viridiplantae; phylum Streptophyta; class Magnoliopsida; order Aquifoliales; family Aquifoliaceae; genus Ilex; species Ilex paraguariensis. Next base: position 978,425 of record CAUOFW020009168.1, on the reverse strand, counting down.
TCCGAGTCAAGGGCCGATACCGCAACCTTGAACCATGCAAGAGAGAGAAGTCTAAGAATACAAGTGTCTTACTTATACATATACATGTGAGTGTATATGTGTCTTGCAATTATATATCTTGTAACTAAAGAAAGAGAAGTGAGGAGCTTGCATAGGAAAAGAGGTGGATGTGTAGGGAATGAGAGAAAAGTAAGAGAAAAAGAGGAGAAGGAGGAGAAGAAAAATGGAGGAAAATTCAAGGAAGTAATATAGGGCTTAGAATTACTCTCAAACAAGGTATGATTCTTGGTTTTAAGTGAGTATTCTTTACTTTATGGGAAAGAATTAGGTAATAACAACCAAGAAAGGGGAAGTAAACAAGAAATCATATTCTAGTTAGTTTATTTGTAAGGCTATGAATATTTCACATGATATGAACCATAGAGTTGTTAATAATGGAGTAAACACTTTTCAGGATTCTGAAAATCACTTATATGAGTTATAATTGGTTGATGATTCTTAAACTTTGAGGGTTTGAAATAGATTAGTAAAGGGTGCTTTTGGCTTTGGTTTCATGCAAAAAGGATGAAAACTCAAATTTTGGTGAATTTCTGAAGTTGACCCTGACCTGCTGAAACCTAAAAACTGCAGCTTATGCTCAATTTTACAAGTTGTTTTGAACATGTATTTGATTTCCAAAAGTAGTAATTTTTGGTGAACATGAAGTTCTTTGAGTGTAGTTTTATTTGCCATTGGCCGTGTGAAGTTTCAGCATGTGTAAGTTAGGTTATGAAGCTTTTAAATTGCAAAGGTCTAATCGGGCAGATTATAAAATGTATGCACAAAGGGGAAATTTAAATGGGATTAAAACTAATACATAGGGGGTGTTAACCAAAAGGTTTAAAGGACTGAAATTAATGTTTTTTCTCTTACTTAGAGCGAGAAGGAAGAAGAATAACAATAAGTACTGGAAGAAAATCATTAGGGATCAATAGTAGACCTATTAAGTACTTACAAATAAGTGTTGCTACTGATGTGTTGTGTGATGAAAGTTATGAAATATGTGTAGGACTTGTAAAAGGGAGTCAAGGGTTATAAAGCTTGATTAAGAACTGAGGTGAGTAATCTTATACCTTAGAATGAAATTTTGATGCCTAACTCTTTTTCTAAGGCTTATCTGAGAAATCTTGTATTGATTACACTATTGTGATGTCATGGATTATCAATTGACTTGAAAATTTCTATGTATTACGTGTCAATGCCATAATAGATCCCAGCCCGGGGGACTCAAATCTGATAAAAGACTGAGCCAACGACTCAAATCAGGTATGGATCCGATCCGGTGAAATCAAATCCGAAGAGCTCATGATAAGAATTGCTTGATGACATGTTATATGACTTATTATAACTTTGGCATTATATTCATTTTTTTTTTTTTTTTACTAGTTTTTTTTTTTTTTTGGGGGGGGGGAAGGGAAGGGGAGGGGGATTTGAACTCTTAACCTCAATAAGATAAAGTCTTCACAAGGTAAGGAGTACCAGTGGACCAAAGGCCCATTGGTTACATAGGTTTAGTAATGATGTTGGTTATGTTTAATTTATTCCTCTGGTATTCATTAGGTCGGTGGAATGGATCACTTTATTATTTATCTTCTGTAGTATTTTGCATTTATTGTGCATAATGTTGGTTGGTTAAGGCCTTGGTGGTCGGTCCGCCGCCCACACTATATAATCCGGGGTAGGGGTGTGACAAGTTTGGAATCAGAGCATAGGTTTATGAATTATGAGAGGATTAGGCTTGATCTGAATGGTTGTGTAAGCATTAATTGGCTTTGGTTTAAGGGATAGAGAATGATATTTACTAGTTAATAGCATGATTTGTGTAGTGACAAGGCTAGTTAATTTGCTTTGTATTGTGTACAAATAAGAGATAGCTATAAAAAGGGATGGTAAGGGTATTGTAAGAAATGTGACTGGAATTAATGGAATTTTAGGGTCTACACATTTTTCTGTGTCTCCTAGGGTAGTAATGAGATTGGGTGTAAAACCTAAAGCACTTGAGTTTGATTTGATCATGACAACTCCTATGGGTGGTTTTGATTTAGGAGATGTGGTGTACCCAAGGTATAAGGTCCCTATTGGAGAACAATAGTTACTAGTTTATTGAGTATTTTTAGACCTTAGAGGTTTTTATATGATATTCAGTATGGACTGGTTAGTCACACAACATACGAAAATTGACTGTTTTGAAAAGAGTCATGTGGACTTAGTTTCGAGGGGACAAGAAGTATTTAATCTCCAATCTTAACTCTATGAGTGAAAGCTCGAAAAAAAGTGCGTAAAGATTTTTAGGGAAACATTGGTAGTATTATTGATACACGAAACGAGTGACTGTCCCTTGAATAGATAACAATGAAAAGAAATTTTCAAATTGCATGGTTCTTGTTGAACTAGAGGAATTGGAATTCATTTGAAAATATATTAGATCGAAGATTTATTCAACTTAGAAATTTATTGTGGGGTGCTTATGTTGTGTTTGTAAAGAAAATGATTAGACTGTGAAATGATACGTAGGTTACAACCAGCTGAATAAGGCATCAACATGTAATAAATATTTTTTATGTGATATTGATGGTTTATTTGATCAGTTGTGAGGTGCTAGATAATTTAGTAAGATTGATCTTAAGCTGAGTTATCTTTATTTATTTTTTTTAAAAAGAAGAAATGATGATGTTCTAAAAATAGTATGTGCAAGTAAGATAGTTATAATGTATTTTTGGTGAAGTCATTGAGATTGACAAATGCTACATCTATTTTTATGGATTTACTAAATTGAGTATCTCAACTGTATCTAGATTCAAATGTTATTGTATTAATTGGTGTTACACTTGTGTATTCTTGTAGTAAAGAAGGAGTTACCATACTCATGATTTTGAGTTAGATGTAATGGTTTTTGCTTTGAAGTTATGGAGAGATTGTTTATAAGGTAAGACATGTAAGATTTACTTCGATTATCAAAGGTTGAAAAATTTATTTATTAAGAAGGAGTTTAATTTGAGAAAAAGATATGGATGGAAAGATTAGGGACTATGATTATTCTATTATTATCATGTAGGCAAAACTATTATAGTAGTCAATACATTGAACAAGAAATCATTAAGAAGTTTGTATTGTATTCAAGGTACCCAAATGAGTAATTTGGTTGATTTGATATTGATAAGGGTACGTGTGATATTAACAGGTACATATGTATTATTAACTCAATTGCAAGTTAAAATTTTATTGGTAGATCGTATCAGTTAGCTACAAAAAAAAAAAAAGGACACATGTCCAGAGCATTAGAAAAGAGGTGTAACATAGTAACAAGATAGATTTTGTACTTTTTGGTGAGATTATGTTTATATTTTGGCATTAGTTATGGGCACCAAAAGAGAATATGTTGAAGAGAGATATTATAGATACAACCTATAATTATATGTGCGCCTGGGAAGTACGAAATTATATTAATATTGAGAAACTATTATTGGTTGAGTTGAATGAAACAAAAAATTGTGGAATTTGTAGCCAATGTGTAGTGCATTGATAAATAAAGACTGAGTATCAGTACCTTATAGGTTTATTACAACTTCTTTCAATTTTTGAATGGAAATGAGAGTATATTATTATGAATTTTCTATAATGTTTTTTGGGATACATATTGGGCATAAATCTAATTGGGTTATTGTGGATTGATTGATGAAGTCCGGTTAGTTTTGATAATTAAATTTACATATTCACTTGAAGGTATACTCAGAGTTATTTGATGAGAGCGTATAATTGTGTGGAATACTTTTATCTAGTGTAATAGATAGAAGTCCAAAATTTACCTTTAGAGTTGGACTAATTTGCAACATGTTGTGGATAACACTTTGAAATTTAGTATAATTTATGGTTCTCAATTTGAAGGGCAGCCTGAGCATACTATTCATACCTTGGCGTTATGTTTCACGTGTAGTATACTAAAAATTCGAAGAAAAGTTTGGTTTGAGATATAAATGCATATATGGATTTATAGGGAGGATTGTGGTTACAATTTTAAGGTGAGTTCTATTAGCAGACTTGTTTTGATTTCACAGTATATTTTCTTTTAATATGGCAAGGCGTAGTATATAATTGATCCTTTGAATATATTGGTTGAATTAGCCTATTGTGATAAAGAAAACTCTTACTTATGTTGAGGAACCAATAAATTTTGTGTAATAGAATCATTCTATTGGCCAACTGTTGCTGAAGAGTCACCCAATTGAAAAAGTTCTTTGGAAAAGTAAAGAAAACAGGAAAAATCAATATTCTCATTTGTTCTCACAAGACATATAAATTTCGAGGATGAAATTCTTTTAAGGAGGGAGGAATGTAATAACCCATACAATATAATATATATATATATATATAATTTTATTTTGGTACATTGGTTACCTAGGAGTAATTATATATATATAATATAAATAATTAAAAAAGACTAATATGTCTCTAATAGAAGTCTTGCCATAGAGAAACCTATTAGTACAATTTTACATGTGGTTTAAATAGAATAGCATTATTGGATAGATAAAACTCTAGAATACCCAAGTAAGGGGTAGCAAACAAAGAAAAAAATGTGAGAGAGAGAAGGAGAGGGAGAGAGAGAGAGAAGGAAAGGAAAAAAAAAGAAAAAGAAAAGGGAGAGTTGGATCCATCGAAGGTACGTGGACGCATTACTTATTTTATGAGTTTTGTATTTTATTATATCACATGGTGTTAGATTTCATAACGTTTTATATATATATAGAATTTTTGAAAATATTAAATTGAATTTGGGTATATAGTTATTTGAGATTTAATTGAGTTTAATAGGTTGAAAAAAGAAAAGAAATGTGGTTGAGTTGTTAAAGTTGTAGGAGACTTCCCGTAGGTTAAAGAAGATAGGAAATTTGAAATTATGACAACCTTCATGTTAGTGTTAAAGAGCTTTATTTTAACCCCTTTATTTTTCTAAACTTAATTTAACTACCGTTTTACTTGGCAAGTTGGAAGAATAGAATTCAAGAAAAATTTATGAAAGCCTCAAAAACAGAAAATTCGTTTTTAAAGAAATTACACTTTNGCGTAAAGATTTTTAGGGAAACATTGGTAGTATTATTGATACACGAAACGAGTGACTGTCCCTTGAATAGATAACAATGAAAAGAAATTTTCAAATTGCATGGTTCTTGTTGAACTAGAGGAATTGGAATTCATTTGAAAATATATTAGATCGAAGATTTATTCAACTTAGAAATTTATTGTGGGGTGCTTATGTTGTGTTTGTAAAGAAAATGATTAGACTGTGAAATGATACGTAGGTTACAACCAGCTGAATAAGGCATCAACATGTAATAAATATTTTTTATGTGATATTGATGGTTTATTTGATCAGTTGTGAGGTGCTAGATAATTTAGTAAGATTGATCTTAAGCTGAGTTATCTTTATTTATTTTTTTTAAAAAGAAGAAATGATGATGTTCTAAAAATAGTATGTGCAAGTAAGATAGTTATAATGTATTTTTGGTGAAGTCATTGAGATTGACAAATGCTACATCTATTTTTATGGATTTACTAAATTGAGTATCTCAACTGTATCTAGATTCAAATGTTATTGTATTAATTGGTGTTACACTTGTGTATTCTTGTAGTAAAGAAGGAGTTACCATACTCATGATTTTGAGTTAGATGTAATGGTTTTTGCTTTGAAGTTATGGAGAGATTGTTTATAAGGTAAGACATGTAAGATTTACTTCGATTATCAAAGGTTGAAAATTTTATTTATTAAGAAGGAGTTTAATTTGAGAAAAAGATATGGATGGAAAGATTAGGGACTATGATTATTCTATTATTATCATGTAGGCAAAACTATTATAGTAGTCAATACATTGAACAAGAAATCATTAAGAAGTTTGTATTGTATTCAAGGTACCCAAATGAGTAATTTGGTTGATTTGATATTGATAAGGGTACGTGTGATATTAACAGGTACATATGTATTATTAACTCAATTGCAAGTTAAAATTTTATTGGTAGATCGTATCAGTTAGCTACAAAAAAAAAAAAAGGACACATGTCCAGAGCATTAGAAAAGAGGTGTAACATAGTAACAAGATAGATTTTGTACTTTTTGGTGAGATTATGTTTATATTTTGGCATTAGTTATGGGCACCAAAAGAGAATATGTTGAAGAGAGATATTATAGATACAACCTATAATTATATGTGCGCCTGGGAAGTACGAAATTATATTAATATTGAGAAACTATTATTGGTTGAGTTGAATGAAACAAAAAATTGTGGAATTTGTAGCCAATGTGTAGTGCATTGATAAATAAAGACTGAGTATCAGTACCTTATAGGTTTATTACAACTTCTTTCAATTTTTGAATGGAAATGAGAGTATATTATTATGAATTTTCTATAATGTTTTTTGGGATACATATTGGGCATAAATCTAATTGGGTTATTGTGGATTGATTGATGAAGTCCGGTTAGTTTTGATAATTAAATTTACATATTCACTTGAAGGTATACTCAGAGTTATTTGATGAGAGCGTATAATTGTGTGGAATACTTTTATCTAGTGTAATAGATAGAAGTCCAAAATTTACCTTTAGAGTTGGACTAATTTGCAACATGTTGTGGATAACACTTTGAAATTTAGTATAATTTATGGTTCTCAATTTGAAGGGCAGCCTGAGCATACTATTCATACCTTGGCGTTATGTTTCACGTGTAGTATACTAAAAATTCGAAGAAAAGTTTGGTTTGAGATATAAATGCATATATGGATTTATAGGGAGGATTGTGGTTACAATTTTAAGGTGAGTTCTATTAGCAGACTTGTTTTGATTTCACAGTATATTTTCTTTTAATATGGCAAGGCGTAGTATATAATTGATCCTTTGAATATATTGGTTGAATTAGCCTATTGTGATAAAGAAAACTCTTACTTATGTTGAGGAACCAATAAATTTTGTGTAATAGAATCATTCTATTGGCCAACTGTTGCTGAAGAGTCACCCAATTGAAAAAGTTCTTTGGAAAAGTAAAGAAAACAGGAAAAATCAATATTCTCATTTGTTCTCACAAGACATATAAATTTCGAGGATGAAATTCTTTTAAGGAGGGAGGAATGTAATAACCCATACAATATAATATATATATATATATATAATTTTATTTTGGTACATTGGTTACCTAGGAGTAATTATATATATATAATATAAATAATTAAAAAAGACTAATATGTCTCTAATAGAAGTCTTGCCATAGAGAAACCTATTAGTACAATTTTACATGTGGTTTAAATAGAATAGCATTATTGGATAGATAAAACTCTAGAATACCCAAGTAAGGGGTAGCAAACAAAGAAAAAAATGTGAGAGAGAGAAGGAGAGGGAGAGAGAGAGAGAAGGAAAGGAAAAAAAAAGAAAAAGAAAAGGGAGAGTTGGATCCATCGAAGGTACGTGGACGCATTACTTATTTTATGAGTTTTGTATTTTATTATATCACATGGTGTTAGATTTCATAACGTTTTATATATATATAGAATTTTTGAAAATATTAAATTGAATTTGGGTATATAGTTATTTGAGATTTAATTGAGTTTAATAGGTTGAAAAAAGAAAAGAAATGTGGTTGAGTTGTTAAAGTTGTAGGAGACTTCCCGTAGGTTAAAGAAGATAGGAAATTTGAAATTATGACAACCTTCATGTTAGTGTTAAAGAGCTTTATTTTAACCCCTTTATTTTTCTAAACTTAATTTAACTACCGTTTTACTTGGCAAGTTGGAAGAATAGAATTCAAGAAAAATTTATGAAAGCCTCAAAAACAGAAAATTCGTTTTTAAAGAAATTACACTTTGACCCTAAAAGTTTCAAAACTAATGATTTGACCCCAAAATTTTTTAAAAAAATTTTAAACAGCCCAAACTACTTCTATACCATATTACCTCATATGACAATGATTATTTATATAAAAAGGATATATAAAGTATTTATCACTGGGTAGAAAATATAAAAAAAATTAAATATAGAATCGCGAAACGACGAAGNTAGACTGTGAAATGATACGTAGGTTACAACCAGCTGAATAAGGCATCAACATGTAATAAATATTTTTTATGTGATATTGATGGTTTATTTGATCAGTTGTGAGGTGCTAGATAATTTAGTAAGATTGATCTTAAGCTGAGTTATCTTTATTTATTTTTTTTAAAAAGAAGAAATGATGATGTTCTAAAAATAGTATGTGCAAGTAAGATAGTTATAATGTATTTTTGGTGAAGTCATTGAGATTGACAAATGCTACATCTATTTTTATGGATTTACTAAATTGAGTATCTCAACTGTATCTAGATTCAAATGTTATTGTATTAATTGGTGTTACACTTGTGTATTCTTGTAGTAAAGAAGNTCAGGGAAAATTTTGGGACTAATAAAACGACAATTTTGATGTGTGTTGAAATCATATTTTAAGAGATGGGGACTGAGTTATCAGATCTAAATGATAACGAGATTGTATACCGGCGTGATCAATATAGGAATATGCAGATAGGAACTAGTTATCAAGCTAGTGATAATAAGAGACGGGGTCAGTTACTAAGCTAGTGGTAACAAACATGATTTAACAAATGTATTTGGAATTGAATGTGTGTGTGAGTATTTTGGGTTATAAATGTCTTTCATTTATAAAGTTATTTATGAAAATAAGTGAGTATTTTGGGTTATAAATATATTTTTATTTATAAAGTTATTTTTGATCATGAGATCATTTTGTTTAAATGATCATGCAAAAGGGGTTGAGATACAATTTGTTATACTTATGTATGTATCAAAGTTTATTTTTGTGTATAAACTGTGAGACTTATTTTCACACCTTATTAGAAGTGGTTGCTATTCACGGGTTGTTGTGCTCATATAAACATTTAACATTTTTCAAGTGAGGGTCAGGGTGAGGAGTAAGTCCACAAATAAAATAAAGGATTAGAGAACTTGAAGATTTATTTTATTGTATGTCTTCAGAAATAATGTTTTATGTAGTTTTGAGATAAGTATTTAATTTAGAACAATGTTACTCATGTTTGGAGCAGTGAACCTTACAGTTTAATTATTATTTTACATTGGTTTAATAATGATGTTGACGATGTTTAGTTTATTCTTCTGATATTCATTAAGTCAGTGAAATGAATCACTTTATTATTTATCTTTCGCTGTATTTTGTATTTATTATGCATAGGATTGATTAGTTAAGGCCTTAGTGGCTGGTCCGCCGTCTACCCTATGTTGATCCGGGGGTGGGGGTGTGATAAAGCTTGTATCAGAACTCCCAAAGATTTCAAAATTTGGCGATATGGTACCGAAATTTTTTGTTGTACCGTAGTCTTCTTCTTTATCCATAGGTACTTGTAGATGGGGCTGTTAATCGAGCTGAGCTATTTGGACACGACTTTGATAAGACATGACTCGAGCTCAACTTGTTTTCTAATGAATCGAGTTTGAACAATCTGTTAGACTCATTTAATGTTCAACTCGAGCTCATAAAACTTAGCTCGTTTATATGTAAAATAGTCAAACTANTGTATTTATTATGCATAGGATTGATTAGTTAAGGCCTTAGTGGCTGGTCCGCCGTCTATCCTATGTTGATCCGGGGGTGGGGGTGTGATAAAGCTTGTATCAGAACTCCCAAAGATTTCAAAATTTGGCGATATGGTACCGAAATTTTTTGTTGTACCGTAGTCTTCTTCTTTATCCATAGGTACTTGTAGATGGGGCTGTTAATCGAGCTGAGCTATTTGGACACGACTTTGATAAGACATGACTCGAGCTCAACTTGTGTTCTAAATGAATCGAGTTTGAACAATCTGTTAGACTCATTTAAGGTTCAACTCGAGCTCATAAAACTTAGCTCGTTTATATGTAAAATAGTCAAACTATTCTGGATTGGCTCATTTTCTAAAGAAGCCAAGTTTGAACAATTTTTTAGACTCGTTTAAAAAAGCGAGTTCAACCAACTCGTGTTCAAGCTTGCAAAACTAGGCCCTACTTGCGGAGTTTAAACGGTTGACAAATCAAATTTCGTTGAAAGCACGACAAGCTTTCGTTATATAAACAACAAAAGGGGTAGACAAAAGTCAAATAGAAAACTTTTTCCTTTTGGTTAGTTAGGTCTGGTTTGTCTCTATGTTCACGTAAAATATGTGTAGAAACATCCTATTTGTGGATGTGAAGGTAAATTATTTGGAGGATAAAGCACATTCCAACCTGTTATCACTTACTTTACAATAACAAAGCTTTTTTTTTTTTTTTTTTTACAGTTGGATTAGTGGGAATTATAAGATTTCTTAGTGAGATTAGTGGGAATTAAAAGATTTCTCAGTGGGATTAGTGGGATTATCGGGAATTATAAGATTTCTCACTGAGATTAGTGGGAATTATTATGAAAATAGCAAACAACAAATTGGGTTGATATTAGGTTTTTTTTTAAAAAGTGAATGTGACGGGTTTATAAAATGGAGAAAATCCTCCATTGTTTTTTTGAATTATTTTGATAAGACAACAGAAAGAAGTATTGAATGTTTTTAGAACTTGAATGACTTGATGTTGATAGTGAGAAGTATCCAAAATTTTATGTCTAAATTCTTTAGTTTATATTCAAACTATTTATTGTCGAGTTCATATTTTGTTTAATCAAATTTGTATGGTTTATGATTAGGTTTTGTGTCAACCTAAAAAATGCAAAAAATCATCCTTTGTGGACTTTTTAGAATAGTAATTACAACATTCACAATTAAAAGCTNTTGTTTATGAATAGGTTTTGTGTCAACCTAAAAAATGCAAAAAATCATCCTTTGTGGACTTTTTAGAATAGTAATTACAACATTCACAATTAAAAGCTTACAAACATGGACATTGAAATTGAAGTTGAAAACTACTGTTACCCATAAGAAAACTCAACTCTGAGTTGGTAACTCAGCTCAGATCGGGAGTCCAGCGACAGAAACTCCTAGTTCGAGTTCCCAACCTCGAGCTCCCTAAACCCATGTCCCAGAAGAAACAGAGGGGGAGACAACAAGCGACCACTAAACATCTCTGCTACAACTTTAAAATTGATCACCCAAGTACAGATTGTGCGAAGTAATATAATACTAGGAAGTCCAAGGTCAAACCACAAGGAATTGTGAAAAAAAAGAGACACAAAACAAATAAAAAGAAATTGTTTGAGATTTGATTGAGTAGAAATTTATCCAACAGAACAAAGATGGGTTGGTTAAAACAATAATTGAAATACCAAAGTATTGGGGATACCCTTTCAAATTCACACAGTAATTATTAATGATCCAATTTTTGAACTTAATTAAGAATTAGCTGAGAAGTGATCTCAATAGAAATATTTAGCGGTGATAATATTAAAACATCAAAAGTTATAATTATTGAATTATCTGAACAAATATAAAAATTTATTTGTAGATCACAAACATTTACCGTGCTTGGAGTTTACGATAAATCAAGCTTTCTAACATGTAAACCTTATTTTATTGAAAATAATAAATCAACTAATGAGAAATTCTAATTAATTAATTTAAGTATGGAATAACCAGTTATTTGACTTCCAGAGAATTTCAAGCATTCGATGTACGTGACATAACAAATCAAGAAATTATATAGAGCAAAAACTTTACTGATAGACAAGAATTAAATTAAAAGAATAAATCATGCATTAAAAAGAACATTGAATCAATAATAAATACCGTACTTCATTGAAAGTATCTCTCCTAACTTTAGTTGGACTTTTAGTAAGGCATAGAACTTATAACAAAAACTAGAAAAAAAATAAAAATAAATAATAATATTCCAAATCATCCCCTCTCAATAGGTGAGAGCCCTTATTTATACTAAAATAAGTCCTAGATATAGGTAGAAGATATAAGGTTGGCTTGAGAAGAATTCTTTTTCAAAAAGAAATCTTTTAAGGTTAAATCCCCTGCATAAAATCTTAGGGGTCGTGGGTACAAAATCTGTCTAGACTTTGAGCTTGAATTTCACATATTTAGAAACTTAATCACGAAATTTTCTTGAAATACACTTTTGTAGCTCTTGAAGTCTTATTTTCAACTCCATAAAAATCAGGTCAATCCGATATCAGAGACAAAAGTTATGACAAAAATATTGAATACGTATCAAATCCTTATCTTCTAGGATACTTTCCTAATCCAATTTTAAATGCGTTTTCTTCTAATTTGGACTCTTCTAAGGATTAAATTGATGTCATATCTTCAAATCTTTCTATCTTACTCATGACTCTTGAACCATTATCAATTGTAATTCTTCCTCTATTGATTGTTTCACTTATCTTATCCATTATTACTTTAAATCAACTAATTTACCTGCAAAATAAACTAAACAAGTAGAAAAAGTATCAAACAAGAAAATAAAGAAATTTAACACATTTAATCACAAATAATATACAATTAACCAATCATTAGACATATAAAATAACACTTTTGATGGTTAATCAATCTCCTCCTTGGCAGTAGACGTCCGTCAAGGCGCTAAACTTGCCATTCCCCCATCACACTGCATAACCGCTGCCTAAATCAAAGCAAACATTACGAGATGCAAAGATTTCGCCTCAAATTCAGCTAGGCTCGATTTTAGCTATAAATACTGTAAAAAAGTCCTCACAATGGGGACAAATGAGCCAGATTTATCAAGAGCACAGTGTAATTTCTCCCCATTATCAATATATCCTCCCCAGGAGCAAGAGACTCCCTTAAAGAGGGGATTAATCGAGCCCTAAGCCGGTGAACCACTATAATCCTTTTGTGTGGTTGATCCCATTTCCCTTAAACCCCATTCCGAAGAGCCCTGGAGCTCAGATTAACTCAGGTAGAGCACCCTTTGCCCCCCATTTTGTTCAATTGCACTTTACACATCATCAGTTTGATGTCGTCTATGGGAACGACTATTCTTCACACAAATATACTAATTCCCTTTAGTAATTGATGGTTTCTATGTGCAACATGAGCAAAAATTAGATGAATCCTCCACGACTGCAGAACCAACAAGAAGTCACCAGCGAAAGATAACAGGAGAATCCTTGTGATTTCTTGCCCACTGTTGAGGTTGACCCACCTGTAGCAAATCCCCCTTCGAATAACGAGCTTGAGGCCCTTCGGCTAGCGAACCAGCACCTTCTTTAACAGAATGAAGCGCTATTAAATCTCCTTCAACCACCCCAGAAGGCGCAAACAGCTCCAGGTGATCCTTCACGGGGGAAACATCACCAAATCAACCCCTACGAAACGCCACTGAAGGAGAACAACGTAGCCAAACGATGGGCAATGATCCTCGAGCCCCCAAAGACGAAGATTATGAGGAGGTGCAAAGTCAGAATAGGGGAATCCATAAAAACAAACTTTTCTCGTTCCAACAAGAAAGAAGAGAGTAATACTGAGAACAACGTTTCAAAGATATTCAACAAGAGCTCAGCCATAAGGAGGTTGTAAGAGGTAAAACCCCAGTAACCATGGATGCCTTAGTACAACAGATGGAGTCCCCCTTTCACTACTAAAGTATTGCATTTTTCCCTCCCACCAAAGTTCAGGATGTCCTAGATGCAGGCTTTTGATGGGACAAAAGACCCTATAAATCACCTCAACACATACAAAAATCAAATGGAACTCCACGGGTATCAAGACCCCATAAGATGTTGAGCCTTCGCCATCACGTTGAAGGGCTCAGTCTTGGCATGGTTCAATAAGCTGACTCTGACATCCATCTCCTCTTTCAGAGAGCTCTCGGTATCCTTCGTGTCACACTTTATAGGAGCTCGGACATACTGAAAATTGAGCTATCGTCTGCTGAATGTAAAACAGGGACCCAATGAGAACCTACAATCTTACATTTAAAGGTTCAACTCAGAATCTCTAAAAGTGGATGTTCTAGATGAGAAATTCGACATTACTGCTTTCATCGTCGGGTTAGGGGTACAGTCAAACGATCGGATCTTCTCCATATCAAAAATTCACAGGCCAGTATGGCAGAAGTCCTTGCCAAGTCAGAAAAGTACATCAATGGCGATGAAGCTCTCCTCTCTAAAGCAAGAATCTCATCCATGTAGAATGAGAAAGGGAAAGAGGAAAAGAAGAGGGATCGAAGTCCCAGAAATGAAAAAAGCTAAGATAGATCTCCCAGAAGAGACAGAGACCATTCCCCGAAGAAGAGAGGAGATGTTAGGGGTTGCTTGGGTCCTCCACAGCCAGAGTTACAACCAAGATTCACACCTCAACAACTCATTCTGCTTACAGTCACGATATCCCACATCCTTTATGAGGTACAAAATAAAAAAATTTTGAGGTGGCCACCCCGAGTGAAAGTATATCCTACAAAGAAGGATGCAACGAAGTACTTTGAATAGTACAGAGACCATGGCCACCTCACCGACGATTGTATCCAGTTGAAAAAGAAAATTGAGTTCCTGATTCAACGGGGGTAACTATGCCATTTTTTGGCGCAAGATAATCAGAATAAGGCTTATCCTCCTTCGGCACCACAGCAGCCAAATCCTATGCAACACCAAGAACCCTTAGGGGAAATCAGGGTGACATCTGGAGGATTCGCTGGCGGTGGGGAAACCAGCTTAGCCAAAAAGTCCTACATGCGTAAGGTTAGAACCAAGGAGATATTGGAGGTACAAACTATGACCAAGGCACCTCGGCTGAACATAGACATCACTTTCTAGGATGAAGATTTGGAGGAATGTTAGCACCCCCACAATGATCCCTTGGTGGTAAGGGTTATCATAAGCAACAAAATCGTTCATCGGGTCCTAATTGATAATAGAAGCTCTGCCGACATCATCTTCACGTCTGCATTCGACAAGATGGACATAAGTAAAGCCAAGCTCGAGCCAATACGAGCTTATCTCCTAGGATTCTCAGGGGAGAGAGTACTACCCCTAGGGTCAATCCAACTCGTTCTCACCATAGGGAGCCCACCTTGCCAATCCATCACCACAGTGAGATTCCTGGTAGTCGATGCCCTTTCAGCATACAACGTTCTACTAGAAAGACCTTCTCTCAATGTCATAAGAGCCATCCCTTTCGCCTATCACCTGGTTATAAAATTTTCCACTGAAAATAGCGTAGGAGAGGTCTGAGGAGACCAAAAGTGACAAGGGAATGGTACATGACATCAATGAGAAGGAAGGAGGTTAAAACCATCCACCTGAATGAACTGGATATGAGGGATGAGTTGGAGACAAGACCCACGCCCTCAAAAGAACTAGAGCCTATCCAGCTCGACGAAGAGCCAAAACATGTGGTATACGTGGGATCAAAGCTACCTAAAGAGCTCAAAGGCCTCCTTATTCAGTTCATCAGAAGGAATATGAGAGTATTTGCCTAGAAGCAAGAGGATATGCAGGGAATTGACCCCTCAGTCATCATGCACAAGCTTAGTGTAAACTCAAACTACAAACCCATCAAGCAAAAACAGAGAAACTTTGCCCCAGAACGCCAGAAGGCAATCAATGAGGAGGTTAACAAACTCCTCCACGCCAAAGCAATCAGGGAGGTAGACTACCCATTCTAGTTACCCAATATGGTCCTCGTCAAGAAGTCAAACGGTAAGTAGGGCCTTTCCATTGACTTTACTGACCTAAATTGTGCCTGATCCAAAGATAGTTTCCCCTTACCTCGAATTGACATGATTGTAGATGCCATAACTGGACATGAACTCCTCAACTTTATGGATGCCTTCTCGGGGTATAACCAAATTTGGATGGACCCCAGTGATCAGAAGAAGACATCATTTGTGAATGGGCAAGGGACATTCTGCTACCAAGTTATGCCATTCGGGCTGAAGAACACTAGGGTTACGTATCAACAGTTAGTGAACCGAATGTTTCAAAGGCAGATTGGGACATCAATGGAGATGTACATCGATGACATGCTGGTAAAGTCATTGAAGGCAGAGCTCTATATCTTACACCTCGAGGAGTCTTTTTAAATCCTCGAAAAGTACCAAATGAAGCTCAATCTAGCTAAGTGCGCCTTTAGAGTCTCTGTTGGAAAATTTGTAGGCTTCATAGTCAACAACAGAGGAATTGAGACAAACCCACCTAAAACTAAGGCAGTAGTGGACATGCAACCTCCCTCTAATACAAGAGAAGTCCAACGCCTAACAAGAAGAATAGCAGCCTTAAGTTGATTCGTTTCCAAGTAAGGCGACAAGTTTCAACCCTTCTTTTAGATCTTGAAGAAAGCTTTCCAGTGGGATACACAATGCAAGGAAGCATTNCATTTCCAAGTCAGGCGACAAGTTTCAACCCTTCTTTTAGATCTTGAAGAAAGCTTTCCAGTGGGATACACAATGCAAGGAAGCATTTAAAGCCCTTAAAAATTACCTCAGTACACCTTGCTACAACTTCAAATATGAAAACTCAAGCGCAAATTGAGCGAATTAATATATTTCTCAAAAGACCGAGGTCGAACCCTTAAGGAATTGTGAAAACAAAAGAAACCACACTAAAATTCTAAAAGAACACTTGTGAAGATATTCTGGAGGAATATTTGAGAGTAAGAAAATTGATTAAAATAATTAAAATCGTATAAAAAATACTAGAGCGTCAGGTACTCCTTCTCAAATCCATACAATAATGATTTAAAATTTAGTTCTTAACCCTAGACAAGAATCAAATGTTGGTTGATTCATGTCATCAAATTAAGCAATAAAACCAAAAGAACACCTTTGTTTATAATCAAAAATTTATTAAGGAACCTGAGTAATCCTCAAATTATATTATTCTGTGAAATAATGATAATCAACTTAAGCACAAAATAACTAATTGTTTGACTCGCAGAAAAATTCAAGCAATGAATGTACATGGCACAATGACTTAAGGATTTTTACATAGTAAAAATTTTACTTAGAAATTAAAAGTTGAATTAATAAAATATCACATACCATTAAGCTCATAAGTCAATAACATTATCGTACTTCATTGAGAGGTCCTCCCCTAGTCCTAGTTGAATCTTTTAGCTAGACATGATGAACTAAAACCAAAAATAAGAAATAAAAAGACTTAAAGCAAAAAGTATTGACTTAAAGCAAAAAGTACTTTTACAAAGTCTTCAACTCCTATTTATAAGACTATTTAGGAAAATATCAAATTGCACTAAAATTCTGCTACTGGCGTTGGCAAGCTAATGACATCGCCCGGACGCGTGTTTCCTTCCGTTCGGATGCAACTTCCAATACACTCCTCTTCTTTAGCCTCCATTTTCTGACACTCGTGTCCAGACGTGATGCCTTCCACTATCCGGACGCGTACTCCAGTATGATCTTTTTTAGTTGTGTTTCCCTTCTTGTATTATCTCCTCCATTCTTGAGCCATTTTACTACAAAATAAATACAACTCATCCTTCCATAGCATAACATCAATTCTCAAATATATTATCATATTTATCAACCTTTTCTAACCAAATAATTGATCTTTTCCAATAAATAATGTAAGTATTAGACCTTACACCTCTAATCCTGACGAGCCCGAAGGAGGGAGAGGTACTCACCATATATCTTGCTATTTCAGACTAATCAACCAGTTCAGTGCTAGTAAGAGAGCAAGATAGAGCTCGACAACCAGTTTACTATTATAGCAAATCTCTGAGGGGACACATAAAAGATATCCAAAAATTGAGAAATTGGTCCTAGCATTAGTCATATCAGCAAGGATAAGACCTTACTTCCAAGCTCACACCATTGAAGTTCCTATAGATTAACCCCTAAGACAGGTGTTGCACAAACCAGAGTCCTTAGGAAGGCTAATCAAATGGGCGATAGAGTTTAGCGAATTCGATATCAGGTATAAACCCAAAATCGCAATAAAAGGGCAAGTGCTAGTAGATTTCATTGCCGAGTTCACCTCTGCCCCAGAAGCATCCATGGAGACTGCCCTACTGGTACCCGACCTCCCCACGTGGAAACTTTCAAAGGACGGAGCTGCCAATGCCTAGGGCAACGGTGCAGGATTGATCCTGACCTCTCCTGATGGGATAAACATCAAATACGTCCTCAAATTCGAATTTAAAGCTTCANCCTGACCTCTCCTGATGGGATAGACATCAAATACGTCCTCAAATTCGAATTTAAAGCTTCAAATAACGAGGCAGAATACAAAGTCGTTATTGTTGGCTCAATCTAGCGCACTCAATGGAGATAGAGCAGCTCGTAATCTACAATGACTCCTAGCTCATGGTAAAACAGATTGAAGAAACTTATGAGGCTGAGGGTGAGAAGATGATCCTATACCTAAAAAAGGTACAAGAGTTGCTGAAGAAGTTCGTGCAAGTCAAAGTCAAGCACGTCCCCAAAGTTGAAAATTCTCGAGCAAATGCTTTAGCAAGGCTTGCCTCAGCCTCGCAAGAGAGCCTGGATAGATTAATCTCGGTTGAACACCTAACTGAGCCATTTATGAGCCACAAAAACAAAGAAGTAGTCCCCGTATTGCCTCAGCCAAACTGGATGGACCCAATCAGAGAATATCTTTCCCAAGGAAGCCACGAAACTAAGAGCCAGGTCATTCAGATTCATGATCCTACAAGAAACCCTATATAAGTGAGACTTTTCAACACCTCTCCTTAAATGTTTTGGAGATGAAGATGCTAATTACATCCTGAGAAAAATCTACGAAGGCATCTGCGGTAATCATATTGGAGCTCGAGCTCTAGCAAAAAAATACTAAGACAATGATACTTTTGGCCCACTCTGCTCAAGGACGCTACAAACCTGGTTAAAAGGTGTAAGACTTGTCAGTTGCATGCTAACGTCCCATATTGTCCACCAGAGCTCCTCACCTCAGTGGTAAGCCTCTGGCCCTTCCAGCAATGGGGGGTAGACATACTTGGGCATCTGCCCACTAGTATTGGACAATGCAAATTCGTCATTATTGGAGTGGATTACTTCATCAAATGGGCAGAGATGGAGTTCTTGGTGATAATTACAGAGCAAAAAGTTCAAAACTTCATATGGAAGTCCATAATCTGTAGGTTTGGGATACCAAGGGTAATCATCTTNGGGCATCTGCCCACTAGTATTGGACAATGCAAATTCGTCATTATTGGAGTGGATTACTTCATCAAATGGGCAGAGATGGAGCTCTTGGTGATAATTACAGAGCAAAAAGTTCAAAACTTCATATGGAAGTCCATAATCTGTAGGTTTGGGATACCAAGGGTAATCATCTTAGACAATGGGAAACAGTTTGACAATTCCAAGTTCAAAAAGTTTTGTGCTGAGCTGGGAATAAAAAATTACTTCTCTACTCCAGCTCATCCTCAATCAAATGGGCAAGCGAAAGTAACTGTCCAAACCATAGAGACAGTTTGAAGACTAAACTGGAAGCACTGAAAGGACGAGGGGTGGAGCACATCCTAGAGGTATTATGAGCTTACAGAACTACATCTAGGATGACAACTCAAGAGACTCCGTTAGCCTTAGCATTTGGAACTAAGGCAGTGGCTCCTGTAGAAGTCGGTATTCCATCCCCTAGGGCGGAGTTCTCAAAACCTAAGCACAATGATGAGTCACTTCTATTTAACCTCGAGCTCTTGGATGAAAAAAGGGACAAGGCCTTGCAATGCATTATAAGTTACCAAATGACAACGGCCAGACACTACAACAAGAGAGTCAAGCATAAAAGCTTCAAAGTTAGAGATTTAGTACTCAAGAAGCTCCTTCCTACAAGAAGGGGTCCCAATCATGAAAAGTTAGGACCTAATTGGGAGGGCCCTTACATCATTTCAATTATCACCAAACCTGGGAACTACGAGCTGCAAACGGAGGAAAGAAAGGCCTTACATCACTCTTGGAATGCAGAATATTTGAAGAAATTTTTTCAGTAAACTCTTGTAAAAAGGCCATCATCAATAAAATGAAGTTCCAGCTCAATTAGAATCTCATTTGTAGCCTAAAACTAATGATGAACTCTTCAGCTCATAAATATTAGATGAGTTCTTCAACTCATAAACAACCAATGAACTCTTCAGCTTATAAACAACCGATGAGCTCTTCAACTCATAAATATAAGATGATTTTTTCAACTCATAGATAACCAATGAGTTATTCAGCTCATAAATATAAGATGAGTTCATCAACTCATAAACAACCGATGAGCTTTTCAGCTCATAAAAATACGATGAGTTTTTCGGCTTATAAATATAAGATGAGTTTTTCAACTCATAAACAACCAATAAGCTCTTCAGTTCATAAATATAAGATGGGTTCTTCCGCTTATAAAAACACAATGAGCTCTTCAGCTCATAAATATAAGATAAGTTTTTCAACTCATAAACAACCGATGAGCTCTTCAGCTCTTAAAAACACAATGAGCTCTTTGGTTTATAAATATAAGATGCGTTTATAAACAGCCAATGAGCTCTTCATCTCATAAATATAAGATGGGCTCTTCCGCACATAAAAACACAATGAGCTCTTCGGCTCCTAAATATAAGATGAGTTCTTCAACTCATAAACAATCGATGAGCTCTTCAGTTTATAAATATAAGATGAGTTCTTCAACTCATAAACAACCGATGAGCTCTTCAACTTATAAATATAAGATGAGTTCTTCAACTCATAAATAATCGATGAGACTGATGAGCTCTTCAGCTTATAAATATAAGATGAGTTCTTCAACTCATAAATAACCGATGAACTCCTCAGCTCATAAAAACACAATGAGCTCTTCGGCTCATAAATATAAGATGAGTTCTTTAACTCATACATGACTGATGAGCTCTTTAGCTCATAAAAGTACGATGAGCTTCTCAGCTCATAAATATAACATAAGAAGATCTCCAACTCCTACACAAAAGATGAGTTCACAAGAGTTAAGATTCCTTGACGAGCTCACAGATAGATAGGGGTATAGCAGCAACCTTCTGAATATTGAACTTAGGGATGATCAAGGCAATGGCCTCTGTAGCAAGTTTCACATCACTGACAAGTGAACCCTTACCCTTCTCGAGCTTCATGCCCTCCACCAACAGGCGATGAGTTTTCTCAGCAGTTCTGGGAGGAGAAGTTCCACGTAAGATGTGGAAAATTGACTCCAAAGCCCCCTCGACCTCTGCGGATGAAGGAGAAGCTAAAGCCCTAGCTTGCTTAGCAACCCCTTCAGAGGGGAAAGACGAAGTCCCTTGAGGAGTTGAGGTTAGCAAGATCTGCGGTAAGCTCGGTGAAGGCACAGAAAACATAGGGGAAGGGGGACGGGGAAGGGAAGTAGGAGACACTTCTATCCTTGGCACCTTTGCAAGGGGAACAGGGTCACTTCCTGACCCGACCTCAGCCTTGCATTTTCCTCCACTTCTACCCTTCCTCAGCTGGGCAACCTTCGCCTTTAAAGCCTCAGCATCTGGAGCCATTGAGCTAGAACCTAGAAATTCAAAGCGAACAGATTAGTAAGGAAAAAGAAGAAAAATAGAAATTAAGAATAAAAGGGAAGAAGCTTTACCTACGACTCATTCGGCACTAGCGATGGAGATAGGAATCGGGGTCTCTATAGTCACTTCAGGAAGGCTAAACCCAAATTTATGAAGCACCTTAGGCTTGATAAGCTTAGAGTAGTGCTCCCATTCATAATTCCCCAAACCCAACAAGACAACCTTGTCCTCAGCACTAAGCTTGGGCATAATACCTGAGAAGAACAAGGTCAGCAGAACGAAGCACCGAGGCTTCTCCAAGCTTACTCAGGCAAGGCTTACCCAAATTATTAGGGGCAGACCAAGCTCGAGGCACAGGGAGGGTATTAGCTGCATCTTTGGAATTGTACTCTCATTCTCTCCTAGATATGAAGAAGAAGAGCTTCTTCCAACCCTTGTGGAAGCTCGAGAGGTCAATAATAAAAACATGGGACTTCACCCGCCTAGCTATGTACAAAAAACTGTCAGAGGGGGTGAACTTGACGTTGAAGAAATTCATAAGCAGAGGCACAATGGGAACTCCAAGACCGTGCTTCTTAAAGTAAACAAGAAGACCCTCCAGTACACCCCAGAAATTAGGAGAGAGTTGAGCATGTCAGACATTGAAATGTTGAAGGGCACTCTTAAGAAAGGGATGCATTGGAAAGCGAAGGCCATTCTCCAGAGAAGCCAAAAAGAAACAGACTTTCTCGGGTATTCGGGAGTCATACCTAATATCTACATAGGGGCACCAATACCGCATACCCCGAGGAAAACCAAATCTAGCTGATAAGACTTTCATGAAAGGGGGTGATCTCACTAAAGTCAACGAGGTCTGAAGCTTTGGGGGGAACCTCTGCCTCTTTAGCACTGCCAAAAACCCCAGGGTCACTCATATTAGTTTTTCCTTTCCGAGATTTCTCAAGCCTCGGCATAGGTGAAGACGATGAAGGAGAGACCTTGGGGTTTTCCCTTGCATCAAGAATCAACGTTAGGGAAATTATCAATCTCATTACCTACATCACCTAAATCAACGTCCTCATGTTCAGAAGACCTCTTACCCATGGCAAGAGAAACAAATGAAGCAGTAGCTTCAGAGGAATTAGACATGGTGGGATTGGAGAAAGGGAGATGAAAGGAGGAATAAGAAAAAGGAATGTTGGCAAAACAATTTCTGAGAGTCGAAGGGTCAAGACACCGACGACCGATGAGGATGATCCAAGCGATGGAATAAGAATCTAAAAAGAGAGGAAGAGAGGACAAGGAATAACCACGATTCCTAAAGTAATAGAAATGAAAAGTCCAAAAATGCAACAACCACCTCGGATTTGAGAGCTCCAGAATGAAGAGAGGAGCAGAGTGAAGAAACATACCTAACCAAGGACGACCGATAACCCGAAACCCAAGACAAATTCAAGGGAATGACAAAGCAAGCCTAGCAAAATCTTTGAGTCGAGTTGAGGGTTTCCAGCAAAGCCCTAGACTACCAGCAAATTGGAGAAGATGAAATCGCTGGGGAAAAAGAGAGAAAAAAGAGTCTATAGAGAGAATTCGAAGGGTAGGGAAAGCAATTTTTTCGTCTACAAGGGCATTTAAAGCCAAACGTATGAGGAGCCTCGGGATATGAACGTGCACAAAAAACGAGAAAGAAATGATTAAATGTTCACTATAATTGTCAAAATGAAGTCTCATCGTGAGCAAATCAAGGTCGACCCTTGGTGACCTCACTCAACCCAGCCCCAGCTCAAATCACTTCGACTAGGGGGTGGGGGCAACTGATGGTCCCATAAGAAACCCAAGTCTAAGATCGATAACTCAGCTCAAATCGGGAGTCCAGCCACAGAAACTCTGAGTTCGAGCTCCTGACCTCAAGCTCCCTAAACCCACGCCCCAAAAGAAATAGAGGGGGAGATAGCTAGCGACCGCTAAACATCTCCTCCTTGGTAGTAGATGTCGGCCAAGGCGCTAAACTCGCCATTCCCCCATCACACCACATAATTGCTGCCTAAATCAAAGCAAACATTACGAGATGCGAAGATTTAGTCTCAGATTCTTTCAAGCTCGATTTTAGCTATAAATACTATAAAAAGTACTCACAATGGGGACAAGTGATCCATATTTATCAAGAGTAGAGTGTAATTTCTCTCTATTATCAACATATTCCCCCCAAGAGCAAGACACTCCCTTAAATAGTGGATTAGTCGAGCCCCGAACTAATGAACCACTATAATCCTTTTGTGTGGTTGATCCCATTTCCCTTAAACCCCATTCCAAAGAACCTTGGAGCTTAGACTCGGGTAGAGCACCCTCTGCCCCCATTCTGTTCAATTGTGTTTTACACATCATCAATAATGAGTAATAGTTGTCATTAAGACTTCTTTAGCGTTAAGTATTTTTTAAATTTATTGGATATTGCTTGATTTTAAATTAAAATAAGACAAAAGCAAAGAATAATGATTTTATTTTTTGAGTTACATAGTGCCCTCAAATATGAACATTAATTAATAATCTATCTATGTCTATTTATAAATGTCAGCATATGTACAAAAAATTTAATTTTTTATTTTATTCTTATTTAATAATGTTAAGTCAATCATACCTTACATATCCTTATTAATGTCAGCATTTTTCCTTTCATGATCTATCAAACCTCTTTTTATCATATAGCATTAGGTTTCTAGTTATTTGCTCTACTTATTCTTATAACTTTAGATCTTTAATTACAATAGTAATTTTAGTAACTCAAATTAATGTATAATATACGTATAGACAAACTAATAACTAGGTTTAGTAAAAATTAAATAATAATTAATTCTCTGACATATAATTTATTTATTTAATTCAATTACAGATATAATCTATATTTTTTTATAAGTTTAACAAAAAATTATTATTTAAATATGTTCAGGTGTAACGCACGTCATGTATTACTAGCCTAATTTTTATAAAATCAATTATATCTTTGTAACTTCGTATAATTTTTGTTTTTAAACATAATTTGACTTTCAAGTTTTTTTGAACTCTTTTATAAGTAGTATTTGACTTCCAAATTATTTTAAATTCTTTTATAAGTAGTATATTTCTATAAAAAAATTCATATCTATGTTTATATCTATATGAAAAAGTAACGATAAATCTATATTATATTATTATATACATATAGTTATCAAATTGGATTTTAAGATGAAAAATATGTTATATTTATTTTTTTTAATAATTAAGTTTAAAAATAAATAAATATAAATTAATTTTTTGACACCAAGTTTATCATTTAATTTAATTACACATAAAATTTATATCTTTATGAATTCAACAAAAAAAATATATATTTTTTGAATTGTTTATGTGCAACGCACTTCGTGCATTACTAATAAAATCAAAATTAGTTCTTTTAGGTCCATCCGAGTGATTGAGCACTCGTATCATGCACCACAAGATGCTAGGTTCAAATCCCCCCTCCCCATTTGGAGTGTCAAAATATGACAAGACCTGTTAACACGACTTGAAATTAAAGGGTTTAAGTTTTTCTTAAACCATCCATTTAGTAAACACGACAGGATTAATAAACTAATTGTGTATGGATAAAATTAATCAAAAAAAATATACAACACAACTCGTTTATATATCAGTTATACACGGTTTATACATGACACGAACCCGATATGATACGATTCATTAAAGATGAATTAATAACGAATAGGGTATAAGTAAAATATTTTTTGACATGAATCCACTTCAACCAACTCAATTGAGATACCTACTCTCCATGTAATAGCTTGACCAAAAAATTAAAATCAAAATTCGATGCAGTAGCAGCAAAAACATCCGGGGCAGTATCCATTGTTGTCCACAGATTTATGAGAAAAAAAAAATATTATTTGAACTTAATTTAAAAGTCTAATTTAGGAACTTAATTAACTATAACTGTCAAATTAAAAATAAATTGTTTTTAACATTAAATCTCACAATTTAATAATTACATTAAATTAAATTCTTATATTAAATCCCGAAAATTACGTCCCTACAAAGCCCACAACATTTGTACGAGAAAAAAGAGGATACAGTTGAAGAAGCTGATGATTTTTAAGGATAATGGATGTGCTAGTACTAGTGACGTGTCTTGAAAAGAAGCCTTCCCCAAATGAAAAGCTCAATCACGTCCTTCATGTACTTTTTCTCAATCACGTAAACAATAAATCTACTCATCCCATTCATGGCCGAGAACAATGTTCAGAATATTTACTATGAATATGAACTTACAAATAGCAAAAGATACTTTCTTTATCAAAACTTTTTTGAGTCAAAGCGTTCGAGTATCGCCAAAGAGTATCTTCTGCTTCAGGTGAGATTACTATGTCTTGCTTTAGTTTTTCTTTGATTGCATAACAGAATTTTATTGGTAAGGGTCTTCTGGGTTGTTCATGATTTTGCTCAATACTGCGCTAAACTTGCTCTTTTTTAATAGCATTTTCTGATTAGTCATTTCATCATCAAGTTATGGGGCATTGCAGTGTGATTGATTGTAAAAAGTAAAATAGAAATAGTTTCACTATGTGGAATACGAAATATGTTTCAAATACTATACCCTTTTGGATTTTGACATCTAGTCAAATGTTAGTGATTGTTTTGTGTAAGTAAAACTGACATGGACCGCTAATGGAGTCATGTTTACTAATGTTTAAAACAGTTGGAAGTCTGGTATTTGTAGAAGGGTTTTAGGCTTTATTGAGTGGTGAAAGATGGCTATGGCTCCTACTGTGACAGTGGTTCTTGGCTCAATTGCCTTTGGTTTCTTCTGGGTGTTGGCGGTTTTCCCCGCTTTCCCGTTCCTGCCTGTTGGAAGAGCTGCAGGATCCCTGCTTGGGGCTA
Organism: Ilex paraguariensis; assembly: GCA_963454935.2. Classification (NCBI taxonomy): domain Eukaryota; kingdom Viridiplantae; phylum Streptophyta; class Magnoliopsida; order Aquifoliales; family Aquifoliaceae; genus Ilex; species Ilex paraguariensis. The sequence continues at coordinate 952,070 of CAUOFW020009168.1, read as the reverse complement.
TGCTCATGGTCATGTTCAGGGTCATAACTCCTGAACAAGCATATGCTGCTATTGATCTTCAGATCCTTGGTCTTCTCTTTGGGACAATGGTTGCTAGTATCTATCTTGAAAGAGCAGATATGTTCAAATATTTGGGTAAATTGCTCTCATGGAAGAGCCAGGGGGCAAAGGACTTACTTTGTCGAATCTGCCTGATTGCTGCCATTTCCAGTGCTTTTTTCACCAATGATACCTCTTGTGTTGTTTTGACCGAGTTCGTGTTAAAAATTGTCAGGGAACAAAATCTCCCACCTCATCCATTCCTGTTAGCACTTGCCTCAAGTGCAAATATTGGTTCATCAGCCACTCCAATTGGCAACCCCCAAAACCTGGTCATAGCTCTTAAGAGTAATATCTCTTTTGGAAAGTTCTTATTCGGGATTTTCCCTGCAATGCTCATGGGAACTTTGGTAAATACTTTGTTTCTTCTACATATGTATTGGAAGTTGTTATCTGATAAGAAGCATGAAGAAGATCCTGCTACTGAAGTGGTTGCTGAGCAAGATGTAATCTCACTTCAACATTCACCAGCAACAACGTCACATGCATCCTTGAACTCTCAAGAATTGAGTTCTGAATTGGAATCTATAGACATTCAGGTCTGTCCAGTGGTCAATCATAACACAGGTCCTGTGGAGTCCCAAAGGACCCGTATGAGTTCAAATGAGGATGAAATCGACAGGGTCCCTAGTGGGGTGCCGCAGTCCTCAAGAAACTCAAATGCATCAAAGGAATGGACAGATGAAGGAGTTACTTCAAAAAGATTGGCATCTGTAAATGGATTGCCTGATGCAATCTCTACTAAATATTTGGAGGAAAAGGAAGTCTCAACGACGAAATGGAAAGGAATATTATGGAAAACATGTGTTTATCTTGTTACTATTGGTATGCTTATTTCATTTCTTATTGGTCTGAATATGTCATGGACTGCAATTACAGCTGCACTTGCTCTTGTGGTTCTTGATTTTCAGGATGCCCAGCCATGCTTAGAAAAGGTCAAAAATTTCTCCCTGTGATTCANGACGTTGAAGAAATTCATAAGCAGAGGCACAATGGGAACTCCAAGACCGTGCTTCTTAAAGTAAACAAGAAGACCCTCCAGTACACCCTAGAAATTAGGAGAGAGTTGAGCATGTCAGACATTGAAATGTTGAAGGGCACTCTTAAGAAAGGGATGCATTGGAAAGCGAAGGTCATTCTCCAGAGAAGCCAAAAAGAAACAGACTTTCTCGGGTATTCGGGAGTCATACCTAATATCTACATAGGGGCACCAATACTGCATACCCCGAGGAAAACCAAATCTAGCTGATAAGACTTTCATGAAAGGGGGTGATCTCACTAAAGTCAACGAGGTCTAAAGCTTTGGGGGGAACCTCTGCCTCTTTAGCACTGCCAAAAACCACAGGGTCACTCATATTAGTTTTTCCTTTCCGAGATTTCTCAAGCCTCGGCATAGGTGAAGACGATGAAGGAGAGACCTTGGGGTTTTCCCTTGCATCAAGAATCAACGTTAGGGAAATTATCAATCTCATTACCTACATCACCTAAATCAATGTCCTCATGTTCAGAAGACCTCTTACCCATGGCAAGAGAAACAAATGAAGCAGTAGCTTCAGAGGAATTAGACATGGTGGGATTGGAGAAAGGGAGATGAAAGGAGGAATAAGAAAAAGGAATGTTGGCAAAACAATTTCTGAGAGTCGAAGGGTCAAGACACCGACGACCGATGAGGATGATCCAAGCGATGGAATAAGAATCTAAAAAGAGAGGAAGAGAGGACAAGGAATAACCACGATTCCTAAAGTAATAGAAATGAAAAGTCCAAAAATGCAACAACCACCTCGAATTTGAGAGCTCCAGAATGAAGAGAGGAGCAGAGTGAAGAAACATACCTAACCAAGGACGGCCGATAACCCGAAACCCAAGACAAATTCAAGGGAATGACAAAGCAAGCCTAGCAAAATCTTTGAGTCGAGTCGAGGGTTTCCAGCAAAGCCCTAGACTACCAGCAAATTGGAGAAGATGAAATCGCTGGGGAAAAAGAGAGAAAAAATAGTCTATAGAGAGAATTCGAAGGGTAGGGAAAGCAATTTTTTCGTCTACAAGGGCATTTAAAGCCAAACGTATGAGGAGCCTCGGGATATGAACGTGCACAAAAAACGAGAAAGAAATGATTAAATGTTCACTATAATTGTCAAAATGAAGTCTCATCGTGAGCAAATCAAGGTCGACCCTTGGTGACCTCACTCAACCCAGCCCCAGCTCAAATCACTTCGACTAGGGGGTGGGGGCAACTGATGGTCCCATAAGAAACCCAAGTCTAAGATCGATAACTCAGCTCAAATCGGGAGTCCAACCACAGAAACTCTGAGTTCGAGCTCCTGACCTCAAGCTCCCTAAACCCACGCCCCAAAAGAAATAGAGGGGGAGATAGCTAGCGACCGCTAAACATCTCCTCCTTGGTAGTAGATGTCGGCCAAGGCGCTAAACTCGCCATTCCCCCATCACACCGCATAATTGCTGCCTAAATCAAAGCAAACATTACGAGATGCGAAGATTTAGTCTCAGATTTTTTCAAGCTCGATTTTAGCTATAAATACTATAAAAAGTACTCACAATGGGGACAAGTGATCCAGATTTATCAAGAGCAGAGTGTAATTTCTCTCTATTATCAACATATTCCCCCAAGAGCAAGACACTCCCTTAAATAGTGGATTAGTCGAGCCCCGAACTAATGAACCACTATAATCCTTTTGTGTGGTTGATCCCATTTCCCTTAAACCCCATTCCAAAGAACCTTGGAGCTTAGACTCGGGTAGAGCACCCTCTGCCCCCATTCTGTTCAATTGTGTTTTACACATCATCAATAATGAGTAATAGTTGTCATTAAGACTTCTTTAGCGTTAAGTATTTTTTAAATTTATTGGATATTGCTTGATTTTAAATTAAAATAAGACAAAAGCAAAGAATAATGATTTTATTTTTTGAGTTACATAGTGCCCTCAAATATGAACATTAATTAATAATCTATCTATGTCTATTTATTCTACTTATAAATGTCAGCATATGTACAAAAAATTTAATTTTTTATTTTATTCTTATTTAATAATGTTAAGTCAATCATACCTTACATATCCTTATTAATGTCAGCATTTTTCCTTTCATGATCTATCAAACCTCTTTTTATCATATAGCATTAGGTTTCTAGTTATTTGCTCTACTTATTCTTATAACTTTAGATCTTTAATTACAATAGTAATTTTAGTAACTCAAATTAATGTATAATATACGTATAGACAAACTAATAACTAGGTTTAGTAAAAATTAAATAATAATTAATTCTCTGATATATTATTTATTTATTTAATTCAATTACAGATATAATCTATATTTTTTTATAAGTTTAACAAAAAATTATTATTTAAATATGTTCAGGTGTAACGTACATCATGTATTACTAGCCTAATTTTTATAAAATCAATTATATCTTTGTAACTTCGTATAATTTTTGTTTTTAAACATAATTTGACTTTCAAGTTTTTTTGAACTCTTTTATAAGTAGTATTTGACTTCCAAATTATTTTAAATTCTTTTATAAGTAGTATATTTCTATAAAAAAATTCATATCTATGTTTATATCTATATGAAAAAGTAACGATAAATCTATATTATATTATTATATACATATAGTTATCAAATTGGATTTTAAGATGAAAAATATGTTATATTTATTTTTTTTAATAATTAAGTTTAAAAATAAATAAAATATAAATTAATTTTTTGACACCAAGTTTATCATTTAATTTAATTACACATAAAATTTATATCTTTATGAATTCAACAACAAAAAAAATATTTTTTGAATTGTTTATGTGCAACGCACTTCGTGCATTACTAATAAAATCAAAATTAGTTCTTTTAGGTCCATCCGAGTGATTGAGCACTCGTATCATGCACCACAAGATGCTAGGTTCAAATCCCCCCTCCCCATTTGGAGTGTCAAAATATGACAAGACCTGTTAACACGACTTGAAATTAAAGGGTTTAAGTTTTTCTTAAACCATCCATTTAGTAAACACGACAGGATTAATAAACTAATTGTGTATGGATAAAATTAATCAAAAAAAATATACAACACAACTCGTTTATATATCAGTTATACACGGTTTATACATGACACGAACCCGATATGATACGATTCATTAAAGATGAATTAATAACGAATAGGGTATAAGTAAAATATTTTTTGACATGAATCCACTTCAACCAACTCAATTGAGATACCTACTCTCCATGTAATAGCTTGACCAAAAAATTAAAATCAAAATTCGATGCAGTAGCAGCAAAAACATCCGGGGCAGTATCCATTGTTGTCCACAGATTTATGAGAAAAAAAAAATATTATTTGAACTTAATTTAAAAGTCTAATTTAGGAACTTAATTAACTATAACTGTCAAATTAAAAATAAATTGTTTTTAACATTAAATCTCACAATTTAATAATTACATTAAATTAAATTCTTATATTAAATCCCGAAAATTACGTCCCTACAAAGCCCACAACATTTGTACGAGAAAAAAGAGGATACAGTTGAAGAAGCTGATGATTTTTAAGGATAATGGATGTGCTAGTACTAGTGACGTGTCTTGAAAAGAAGCCTTCCCCAAATGAAAAGCTCAATCACGTCCTTCATGTACTTTTTCTCAATCACGTAAACAATAAATCTACTCATCCCATTCATGGCCGAGAACAATGTTCAGAATATTTACTATGAATATGAACTTACAAATAGCAAAAGATACTTTCTTTATCAAAACTTTTTTGAGTCAAAGCGTTCGAGTATCGCCAAAGAGTATCTTCTGCTTCAGGTGAGATTACTATGTCTTGCTTTAGTTTTTCTTTGATTGCATAACAGAATTTTATTGGTAAGGGTCTTCTGGGTTGTTCATGATTTTGCTCAATACTGCGCTAAACTTGCTCTTTTTTAATAGCATTTTCTGATTAGTCATTTCATCATCAAGTTATGGGGCATTGCAGAGTGATTGATTGTAAAAAGTAAAATAGAAATAGTTTCACTATGTGGAATACGAAATATGTTTCAAATACTATACCCTTTTGGATTTTGACATCTAGTCAAATGTTAGTGATTGTTTTGTGTAAGTAAAACTGACATGGACCGCTAATGGAGTCATGTTTACTAATGTTTAAAACAGTTGGAAGTCTGGTATTTGTAGAAGGGTTTTAGGCTTTATTGAGTGGTGAAAGATGGCTATGGCTCCTACTGTGACAGTGGTTCTTGGCTCAATTGCCTTTGGTTTCTTCTGGGTGTTGGCGGTTTTCCCCGCTTTCCCGTTCCTGCCTNGTTTGACTTACCATTTTTTTTACCATGTGGTTTGTCAATTCGAGTTGTATATGATTTGAAAAGCTTTTTGATTATCTCCCTTTTAAAAGTTAGATTGTCATAGTCCAGTGGCTCAGGGGCCAAATAATAAATAGGTGAAAATTCTATTCTCCTTATTTTGATTGGACAGTTTAAGTTTTTAGATGAGATGGTGATTTAACATAGTATTAGAGCAACATGCCCGTATTTGAATCTCGTCGTCAACTAAAATGTGGTTGGCCCAAAATCTAACCCGCACGGGAATGGGCATGTTGAATTATATGTTTCTATGTTTTTTTTTTTTTAATAACTTAAGCTTTTAGATAGATGGTGATTTAACAACTTGAGGGGATTCAATTGACTAATAGAAAATCAAGAATGTACAGTAATACTCCAATGGTTCTTGTGTTCCATTTACTGTCCATAATCATGTTTTCTTTGAGTTATATTTGGAATTGTTGCTTATAATGGTTCTTAAATTGCCCATACATATTGTTATAATGGTCCTAGACTATTTTTTTTTTGTCAACTTTATCATCTAGCTTGACAACCAGCTTTCATAAATAACTCTGAAATTGTGACTGTATGGTGTTGATTCCGTTAATACTGTCTAACATTTGACTCATGCACTTCTTCACTTGATTTTAGTTCTATTGCTTGGAGGACAGGTGGCAGGATCGGCAGCTTTAATATCTCCAGCTAGTGAGAAGAAAGCATGGCTCATTTTAGCTTGGGTTAGCACTGTAGCAGGCAACCTCTCACTCATGGGATCAGCTGCCAACATAGTTGTGTGTGAGCAGGCTCGACGTGCACCCGATGGTTACGATTTATCTTTCTGGAGCCATCTCAAATTTGGAGTTCCCTCCACACTCATAGTCACAGCAATTGGNACCCGATGGTTACAATTTATCTTTCTGGAGCCATCTCAAATTTGGAGTTCCCTCCACACTCATAGTCACAGCAATTGGCTTGGCATTTATAAGATGATGACACAAATGTTCTTATGCTAGAGACCAATCTTGTATATTACAATTTCATAAAGAAAATTAACAAAAAATAAGTAAAGATTAAGTCACTTTTGACTGTGGTCCGTGGTGTCACGTGGAATTATTTCGTTGCACTAAGAGTCACTTTTGGGAAAGTGGTTATTGCAAAAGGTTTGGTCAATGTGAAGGACAATTGATCTCGGTTCGCACTGATCTCTCATAAATTCTGATTTGGACTGGTTACATATATAACATTTTTACATAAAATATATAAAACGACTGCTCTCAAATTTGATGTTGGTAACCCCTTTTACAGCTTTGTGTTGGTCAAACATTTGTGTCATCTGTCTGGCTATTTAGTAGGAGAAAACTAGTTTGGTGATTATTACTCCTTAGTGGTGAATAAGGAATTGCAAATTGCTTGCGGTTTTCTGCTTGGTCATGGACTCATTGTCTTGACCGGTGAGAGTCGGCACAGGCGTTAGGTCTCGTCAGAATACCCTCATTACCATTAGCTCTACAAATATGTGCTCCATTGTAAAAAACAAACATTGAAAGAGGTCTCAATTGCTCCACTCATCATTCTTTTTCAACACTATATTGAAGAATTGGTGAAAAATGGTGAAGTTAATGCGCAGAATTAAGAGTCGGGGTACAAACATTGAATCATTGATTCTTTTTCTGATGAATCTACTAATTTGAAAAGGGGTTGTTTAATTTGTGAATAATAAGTACAACATATTCTCCAAATAGCTGGTGGTAAGAATGTCTTCAAGAAACTTCATTTGATAAATTTCATTACTAGCTTGAGGCTTATTCACTCCACAGGCCACTGGATGATGTCCTCCCTCATCCACTTAAGTAATGATGCATTGAAAACTCTCATTAATGAGAAAAAAAAAAACTTTTTCTTCTTCTCAACACTCCCAAATGCACACGCAAACATAGGCTCTTCAGTTGTTTAAGAATGCCTAACCACCTCATAGATCATTAGGGTTTTGGGTTTTGGAGAGAGAGAGAAGGGGGGGGGGGTTGGGAGAGCTATTCCTTACCCTAATTCCATACAGCCAATGTAGCATAAGGAGATTCAAATTCATACAAACAAATCTTTCATGAATACTAGGGTTTACGGTGGTGGAGAAACTAGATCGAAAAAAAGATATTTTGATTGTAAGATATTTAATTAAATCATCGCTAGAACTGAGATTGTATTCAAAGAGAAAGATATCAACTATATTGNCTGTATCGTGCACTACAAGATATTAGGTTCAAATCCCCTCTTTTCATTAGAGTGTCAAAATATAACATGATCTTCTGTTAACACGACACAAAATTAACGGGTTTGAATTTTCTTTAAGCTGCATGTTTAGTAAACGAGTAGACCCNCAAACAAATCTTTCATGAATACTAGGGTTTACGGTGGTGGAGAAACTAGATCGAAAAAAAGATATTTTGATTGTAAGATATTTAATTAAATCATCGCTAGAACTGAGATTGTATTCAAAGAGAAAGATATCAACTATATTGAGTGTTTTTTTGTATATTATATGGATGATTTGATCCTTTGTGGAATTATCTGCATTTATAGGTAACAAAAGAATACCAATAAACGGAATAGCATCTTGTTTAGACATATATCTGCTAGTACCAAGGGCCTTGATTTTTTTTGTTCATCGATCAAGGATATTCGAGTCAGCTTACACGCACATCGATTAATCCACACCGGAACTAGAGTATTATGGCTTGACTCCNAAAAAATGAACTTGACATGATTTATTAGACACAAATTAATAAATGAATTAAGTATGAGTAAAGTATTTTTTGACACAAACTCACTTCAGCCGACACAATGGAAGAGTCTACTCCCCATGTAATAGCTTGACCAAAAAATTGAAAACGAAATTAAAATCAAAATTCGATGCATTCACGGCAATGCNGGTCATTGTATTTCTTTGCCACGACAAGTTAAAAAAAAAAAAATATATAGCTACAAGTTAGATGTACATTACTTAATCAAGTCCATGCTAAAATCCCACTGCTTCTTTGTCAACTCAATGTTTGAAGTCTGTGCACTCACTTTGGCAAAGTCACTGTTCATAAAATATTCACCACTTATCCCCTTGATTTGTGGATGCAATGCCACATAGCAACTCAACTTGAACTATATAGGCTTTCGTTATGATAAACAACAAGGGGTAGACAAAAGTCACATAGAAAAGTTTTTCCTTTTGGTTAGTTAAGTCTGGTTTGTCTCTATGTTCATGTAAAATATGTGTAGAAATATCCTATTTGTGGATGTCTAGGTAAATTATTTGGAGGCTAAAGCACATTACAGTCTGTCATCAATTACTTTACTATAAAAAAGCTTTTTTTTCACAGTTGGGTATTAGTGAGAATTATATGATTTCTCAGTGGGATTAGTGGGAATTATAAGATTTCATAATGGGATTATCGAGAATTATAAGATTTCTCGGTGGGATTTGACGAGCACAAATCTAATTAGGTCAAACCCCGTAAATCAAGCAAGCCCAAGCCCGCTTTATCAATCCGACTCCGTCCAAGATCCAAGGAGTCCGGGTAGACAAGGACACGTGGTAGAGAGATAATCGGGATAGATATAGAAGAATTAATTGTAACTTTTTGTAATTATTTTCCCCGAAGAAGTAGCACCCTCACACTTACGTCACCGCCTCACCATACCTATAAATTGTAAGTTCTCTCCACGTGGAGTGACACATCTCTCAACACACCTTGGCACTTCTTTACATCTGCACAAAAAAGTTTATCTCTTATAGCTATTGTATTTCTCTTAGAGTATAAATCTCTCGCAGCTCTCTCTGCTACTTTATTTATCAATAAAAATCTCTGGCTACCGTTGTCGTTTTTCGAGAATGGAACAGGTCACCCAGACCGAACTACTATATATCTGTATGTTTACTTATATTTACTATTTTATCACTGGTTACCTTATTTATTGTCTATTAATTACATCTCTTCACACACTCGACTATTAATCTTGTACGAGACCAATTTGTGCATCATCATGATTAGTGCGAATTATAAAATTTTTCAGTGGGATTATCGGGGATTATAAGATTTCTCAGTTGGATTAGTGGGAATTATTATGAAAATAGTAAACAATAACTTGGGTTGATATTAGGTTTTTTTAAAAAAAAGTGAATGTGATGGGTTTATAAAATGGGGAAAATCCTCCACTGTAGAATTTTTTTTTAAAATTATTTTGACAAGAAAACAAAAAAGTAGTACTGAATGTTTTTAGAACTTGAATGACTTCATGTAGATAGTGAGATGTATCCTATTGGGTTCGTATTGAGTTTATGTTATTTTATGTCTCAATTCTTCAGTTTATATTCAAACTATTTATTGTCGAGTTCATATTTTGTTTAATCAAGTTTGTATTGACTTTCAAGTTCTTTTGAACTCTTTTGGAAGTAGTATTTGACCTCTAAATTATTTTAGACTCTTTATAAGTAATACACTTATATAAAATTTTTCATATTTATGTTTATACCTATATGAACAAATAAAGATGAATCTATATTACATTCAGTTCTGTTCAA
>CAUOFW020009168.1:902889-941541 GCA_963454935.2 Ilex paraguariensis | reverse complement strand
CTTAAAATTTTATGAATGTTTGCTAATAGGCCAAAGTATCTGTTTTCCTTCTTTATCCAGGTATCCTATTCTCTCTTGGTATTCTTTTGCGGAATGTTTATCACAATAGATGGCTTTAACAAAACAGGAATTCCAAGCACTCTATGGGACTTCGTGGAGCCTTATGCAAAGATCAATCATGTTTCTGGGATAGCAGTTCTTGCCGTTGTCATACTTGTCCTCTCAAATTTTGCGTCAAATGTACCTACAGGTACTTGATGTTATCCCTTTTGCTTTTTTTCATTTTGCTCCTAGATTTTTTTAGCTTGGGCATATAAGGAGATTAATGCTCCGTTCGGTAGGGAAGATAAAAAATAGGAAGAATGTAAAATATGAGGAATACACTTTCTATCTTTTAAAGATGGAAAGTAGAAATGATACAATTTCCTTCCTTTGTGTTTGGTTGGATGGATGAAAAATAAAAATGACTATTTTTTTTTGTGCTGATTAAGATTAGAAGTGACAATCGAATCGTATCGTATCAAATTCGTGTTGAGTCATTATAGGTTTGTATCGAATATTAGTCAAACCTAACTTAACTCATTTAACTAATTGTATCATGTCAAGTTGCGAGTTGACCTGTTTATTTTCGTATCGAGTTCGAGTCGTGTCACTGTATTGAGTCGAAAATTTTCACCCTTAATTTAGATGAAAAAAATATTTTTTTAATAAATTTTTTTTTAATTTTTAAAATTATTTTTTTAATTTTTAATTTTGTTTTTAAANACTGTATTGAGTCGAAAATTTTCACCCTTAATTTAGATGAAAAAAATATTTTTTTAATAAATTTTTTTTTAATTTTTAAAATTATTTTTTTAATTTTTAATTTTGTTTTTAAAATTTTTTAATATATATATACATACATATTTTATCATTGTATTTTTTATATGAAATTAATGTATACATAATGTATATATATATATATATATATATATATAGACAAATAAGATATATCTCAACACAAATAATTAATTTTTTATTCACTTTTCTTTCGATTTTGGAGAGATAGATTTTTCTTTCGATTTTGGAGGGATAGATTTTTCTTTCGATTTTGGAGGGATAGATTTTAGTGAGTTGGAAGGAAAGTTAATTCATCAACTTTTTCATCCTTCCTACTTTCTTTCCTTACCAAATATGATGTTTTATTTATCCTTCCAACTTTTTATTTTTTTAATTTTTTATCTTCTCAATTTTTCATCGTACCAAACGAAGTATAAATGAATATCAAGAAAGATGGAGAGGAGGGAAAGTGTGCCTGATCGCATATCCATTCAACTAGCATTTGACAAAAAGGAACTCATTGCTCTATGTAACTTTCACTGTGTTGGGTCTAGTAACTCTTGGTGCGTTAATATGTTGGAAGAATTTTATGCATTTGATCTTGTTGAAGTCTGCATTTCTAGCTTAGAGATGGAGATACTGAACTTTTTGGTACAAACATGTGGCATATCTATTGGGGATGAGATAGTATCTGAGGTTGAGCTAAGATCCCTTCAAGGAATCTTACTATGTTTTTACAAGACTAATTATGTTTTGATGGAGTTTAAATGATGACATTTCAGGAAAAAGTTGTACAAAAGCCTAAAGTCATTGAATATCAAACTTTCAAGCAACACCGACGTGTTTTGGAAGAGAATTGGAGTAGGAGGAGGCAAAGCTACTACGTTCGAACGCCAATCTGCGTTCGAACGCCATCTTGAATTATTTGAGAACCCCCAGATCAATGCTTGGGTGATGGCACACGACGTGTTGCAATTATTCCTTGAGAAGAAGAACAAAGAGTCACTTGAGTACTACGTTCGAACACCAAACCACGTACGAACGTTGGCTTAAATTACTTGAGAACTCCTAGGATATTGCTAGGGTGATGGCACATGGCATGATGCAGTTCTTCACTGTGGAGGACATAAGTCACTTAAGTGTTACGTTCAAACTCCAGTTGACGTTCGAACGCCCATGAAAGAAGACAGGAGTTGACGTTCGAACGTCATCTCACGTTCGAACGTATTTCCCAGACAAGCTTCAGAGTAGTTGGTTGTCCATCTGGATCTTGGGGCATTCACTATTTTTTTTTCTCTTCTTTACCTCCTCCTCCTTGCCTATAATATATCTCCTCTTTGGAGCCTTGAAAGGGGACTTGGACTGATATATAGAGACTTAGACTTAGACATTTTAGAATAGATATAGAAAGCTTTTGGAAGAGAATTACCCTTCAAAAGTAACTAGTTTTCTTCTACTTTCATTATTAGTTTCATTAGCTTCCATTTGTTTGAACTTCTCTCTTTCCTTAGAGGAGTGAAATTCTTCCACTTTTCTAGCTTTCTCAAAGTCTTGAAGGGTGAAAAGTGATTCACTTATTCTTCGTCGAAGATAGGCTCATTGTGTAGTGTATTGTACTTTGTAAACTCCTCTACTTTGAGGGATAAGAATCACTTACTTTTCTAATTTTCTCAAAGTCATGAAGAGTGAGTAGTTATTCATTCATTCTTTAGTAAGAGGTGATGGACATATATGCTTAATGCTTTAGTTTTTATTTGCTTATTGAATGATGGAATGCATCTAGTAAAGTTAATGTATTGTGTACAATCATCAGTCCTTTTTAGGACAAAGATGACTCTTGGCATAGGACTCATTGGTTCTTTGCAAGTACCCCAACTGGATCTTTATGACTACATTTTTATTTCACCATTATTATCCTTCAATTAAGAATGAAATACTAATATAGTGGTTGGATGGCTTGTAGAACTACTTACTTGTTTGTAGAAGGGTTGAGTCTCGGCACAGACAATTCTTGTAAATCTCTACAAAGACATCAGAACTATGCTCTTAATTCTCACAATCCATCTTTATCCTCCAAATAACTTGCTGTTAACATAGGGGTTAATTGAGTTCTCAAACACAAGTATAACAACTAGATGATTGACTACATATTCAGACCCTCAAGCTCAATGGTGATTTTTACATTTGAAAGAATATTATATTTTATCTAGAAAATTCCTTTGGAAAGAATCTTATATTCTGTCCAGGAAATCTCATAAACTCCATAACTTTAAATCTCAAGGGTTTCAGTCACTTTGGTCTCTGTCATTACTTACTTCGAAACACCAACGTTAGTTCTTTGTAGATTCGACTTCGGACTTAACCGGATTATTATTACAACTTGACCGTCTGCACTTGAGTATACACATTTCAGATCAAGTCAAGTTTTTAGTGTTGTTGCAGGGGAACCAAAAAGGTGTTTTAAAGTAAACGGTGAAAAGACCTTCATTTGTTGTATATATTTTTTATTTACTGTATATAATTTTTATTATATATCTGAGGATGATCCTCACTTTCAAAATTTTCCAGAAGAATCTGTTGGGTCTGTAAATTAGTCTGGACCATCTTCACCTTGATTAGTAGTAGACTTTTTTGATAATAGCATGACCAATAATGAGAGGCAAAGGGAAGTTCCTGTAAGAGAGAGGGAAGTTCCTAACATTTGAACTCTACGGAATTATTTGCATCCCACACGAAATAGTGCCCCCTCTTGTTTTGTGTTTCCTGCAAATGTGCCCCTCTTTAATATAAAGGCGGGGACAGTGCAACTACTATCACAATTTCATGGACTCGAATCAAAAAACTCATATCTGCATATTAAAGATTTTGAGGAGGTATGTGGAACATTCCAAGGCAATTATGAACTGGTCAAGTTAAAACTTTTTCCTTTCTCTTTAAAGGACAAAGTTAAACAATAGCTAAATTCTTTTGAAAGCTCATTCTATACCAAATTGAGGCATTATAGAATGAGTTTTTCAGGAAGTTTTTTCCTCTACATCATACCAATGCACTCAAAAGGCATCATGAATTTTTTGGTTAAAGAGGAAGAAACATTTTACTAATGTTGGGAGAGATTCAAGAATCTTCTCCAATTCTGCCCACACCATACTTTTGAAAATTGGACCTTGGTAGGATTTTTTTATGACTCCTTATCCACTAGACTACATCAGTTTATTGAAATGATGGCTCAAAGAGAGTTTATGAAAAAGAGTTCAAATGAGGCATTCAATTTGTTTGACATCATATCTCTGATAGTTCTCAAATGTGGGACTCAACCTCTCCTACCACTGTTGAAGCCAAACCATCTACTTCCCAAGGGATAAGTATGTCTTGAAAGAAGATGATGATTTGAGAACGAAAATGACTACTTTGTCTCAAAAACTTGAAGCTCTAGAGATGAAATAGGTACATCAAGTTGATATTGGCCCTCCCACAGAACAAGTGTGTGGGATTTGTGCGTTGATAGGACATCCTTCTGGGGGAGTGTTCTATCATTATGGCATTCAAAGAGGTCTTGTTAGAGCAAATAAATTCAATTTTCAATTTCAACAAGTCCTATTATAACCCGTATTCTGAAACATATAATCTAGGGTAGTGGAATCACCCGAACTTTAATTGGAGAAACACATAAACAACTCTCATGAATCCATAACAAGGTTCACAACCACCACCTTAAGGACCTACTACATATCAACCATACCAACCACCACACAAGAGAAGTCTTGAGGACACACTAAATCAGTTCATGCAAAGTCAAATGAACAACAATACTCATTCACTCAGGCTTTCAAAGATTTCAAAACCCAAACCACTCAGTCTTTTGAGAATCCCAAAAGTCACATCCAAAAGTTGACCCAGTCAATGGCCACACATGAGAAGGGCAAGTTTACTGCCCAACCAAAACAACCACAAAGCTAATTTCATGCGGGAAATTCTTCAATCATGGAAACCCCACAAGCCCAAGCTCAAGTTGTCACTACACTGAGAAGTGGCAAGGTGATTGACAAAATTATCAGAGACATGTTAATTCCAAAGCCAAAATTGGAGTCAATCTCAGTCAATGAACCAGTAGAGCCTGAACCTTTAATTAAAAAAGAACCTAAACATGTGATTGAAAAGGAACTAGAACTGTCAAAGGAAAAAGTTCCTTCGTTTCCTATTCCTACTCTTTTTCCTCAAAGACTCAAAAAAGTAAAGAAGTTGAATAACCATCCAGAAATTTATGAACTTTTTAAGCAAGTAAAGATCAATATTTCACTTCTGGATGTAATCAAGCAGGTCCTTCTTATGTCAAGTTTCTAAAAGACTTGTGCACGATCAAAAGAAGCCAAAATGTTTAGAAAAAAGCTTTCTTGACAAAACAAACCAGTGTCCTACTTCAACACAAAACTCCTCCAAAATACAAGGATCCAGAGTGTCGAACCGTGTCATGTGTCATTGGAAATTTCATAATATAACAAGCATTGATGGATCTTGGACCTAGTGTCAATTTGTTCCCTTTCTCTGTCTACCAACAATTGGGACTAGATGAAGTCAAACTCACTTGTATCACACTCCAGTTGGCAGATAGGTCTGTCAAAGTTTTGAGGGGAATTGTTGAGGATGTCCTTGTTCAAGTGGACAACTTCGTCTTTCCTATTGACTTCATTGTTTTAGATACTTAACCAGCAATGCATTCAAAAAATCAAATACCCATCATTTTTGGTCGACTCTTCTTAACAACTTCAAATGCATTAATCAATTACAGGAATGGAGTTATGAAATTAACTTTCGGGAATATGACTCTTGAACTTAACATTTTTAACATTGCCAAGCACCCAGGAGAGGACAAGGAAGTGAGAGAAATAAATTGCATTGAGTCTCTGATACATGAACATCTGAATGACATATTTTGTGAAAACTCTATTGAATCTTGTCTGTTGGAGTCTATCACATCTGAGTTAACAAATGATCAAAATCTAAAAAGTTGCCCTACTCATACTGTTAGGACATGGGCACCCAAATTTGAAGAACTCTCACCAAGTGGTACAAAGTCACTCGCATCAAATGTCAAGCCACCAAATTCTGAATTAAAACATCTCTCATCTAACCTAAAATATGTATTCTTAAGGGAGGACAAGTCATACCCAGTGGTCATTTCATCGAAGCTTGCAGATTTGCAAGAGTCTAAATTGATTAAAGTCCTTAGACGCCATAAAAGCATCGTTAGGTGGACCAATACTAACTTGAAAGGTATAAATAAACCTATTAATCTACAATCATGCTATATAGCTTGAGGAGTATTCAAAACCTTAGCGTCAAATGCAGCGACGATGGAACCCTCATCTGAAGGAGGTTGTAAGGACTGGGGTGCTCAAACTATTGGATGCAGGAATAATATTTCTCATCTTTGATAGTAAACAGGTTAGCCCAACCCAAGTTGTGCCTAAGAAGTCTGGGATTACAGTGGTTAAAAATGATGTCAATGAACTGGTACGAACTCGAGTTGTCACAAGATAGCGAATGTGCATAGACTATCGAAAACTCAATTTGATAAATAGGAAAGACCATTTTCCTCTTCCCTTTCTTGATCAAGTCTTAGAAAGAATTGCAGGTCATGCATTCTATTGTTTATTGGATGGATATTCTGGGTATAATCAAATTGAGATAGCACTGGATGACCAAGAAAAAATAACATTCACACACCCCTTTGGCACTTTTGCATTCAAAAGGATGTCGTTTGGACTTTGTAACGCTCCTGCAATATTTCAAAGGTGCATGTTGAGTTTATTTAGTGACATGGTTGAGAGATTTTTGAAAGTGTTCATGGATGACTTTTATGTATATGGTGACTCGTTTGATTTATGTCTGACAAACTTGGAGAAGGTATTGATAAGATATAAGGAAATCAATCTAGTGCTCAATTGGGAGAAATAACATTTTATGGTAACATAAGGCGTTGTCTTGGGTCACATTGTGTTGTCTAAAGGTATAAAAGTTGACAAGACAAAAATAGATCTGATTAAAAATTTGTCTGCTCCCAAGACTGTTAAAGATGTCCAATCATTTTTAAGACATGCGGGGTTCTATAGGAGATTCATAAAAGACTTTAGTACCATATCTAAACCCATGTGTCATCCCCTAAGTCAGGATGTAACTTTTGTGTGTAATGAAGCATGTTCGAAAGATTTTGATAAGCTTAAGGGTATGTTAATTTATGCCCCAATAATGCAACCCCTAACTAGACTCTACCCTTTGAATTGATGTGTGATGCAAGTGATTATGTTATGTGAGCTGTGTTGAGACAAAGAAAGAATAAGAAACCCTATGTGATTTACTATGCAAACAAAATTTTGAATGATGCTCAAATGAACTACTCCACAACTGAAAAAGAATTGTCTACTGTAGTTTTGCTCTGGAGAAATTTCGTTCTTACCTTGTTGGTTCATCTGTTATTATATTTACTGATCATGTAGCACTGAAATTTTTGCTCACAAAGAAAGATAAAAAGCCGCGACTCCTAAGATGGATACTCTTATTGCAAGAGTTTGATCTAATTATTAAGGATAAAAAAAGAGTCGAGAAAATAGTGGCAAATCATCTATCAAGGCTGACATATGAATATCATGAGGATGGGCTACCAATTAATGAGAATTTTCCTAATTAACAACTGTTCACAATTGTAGAAACACCATGGTACGCTGATATTGTTAACTTCCTTACTGCTGGTATGTTTCTTCCTTCCTTTACAATGATTGAAAAGAAGAAATTTTTAGGGAGGTTCGTAATTTTTTTTGGGAGGATCTATACGTGTTTAAGTACTGTAATGATCAAATTATAAGACGTTGTATCCCCAATCATAAAAGTAGACAGGTAATATTTTTTTGTCATTCTGAAGCTTGTGGTGGTCATTTCTCATCTAAAAAAATCGCTGTGAAAATCGTGCAGTGTGGATTTTATTGGCCCACACTTTTTAAAGATGTTCATGCTTTCTGTCTAACATGTGATAGATGTCAAAGGTTGAGAAGCATTTCTAAAAGAAATATGATGCCCTTGAACTCCATTCTAGTAATTAAAATTTTTGATTGTTGAAGCATCGATTTTATGAGACTATATCTCCCTTCCTTTGGCTATTTATATATTTTAGTAGCTGTAAATTATGTGTCCAAATGGGTTGCAGCAATTTCTTGCCGAAATAATGATCACCAAACAGTGATCAAATTTTTAAAAGAAAATATTTTGTCTCTGTTTAGAATTCCTAAATCCATCATAAGTGATGGGGTGCTCATTTTTGCAATCGTCCTTTTTGAAATTTGATGAAAAAGTACTTAATTTCTTATAAAATTACAACCCCTTATCATCCACAGATTAGTGGATAGGCTGAATTAGCTAATTGAGAGATCAAACTAATTTTAAAAAAAATGGTAAACTCGGACCCCAAAGATTGGTCGTCAAGACTAACTGATGCATTGTGGGCATATTGCACTGTTTTTAAAACAATTTTGGGCATGTCTTGTTATCGATTAGTCTATGGCAAGTCTTGTCACCTACTTGTAGAATTGGAACACAGAGCATACTGAGTCATTAAAATAATGAACTTTTACCTAAATAAGGCTAGAATCTCAATAAAACTTCATATTAATGAGTTGGAAGAGTTGCCAAATGAGGCATATGACAATGCTAAAATTGCAAAATAAATGATGAAAGTCTTTCATGATAAAACCATAGTTAGGAAATCCTTTTCCCCTTCACAAAAAGTTATGTTATTTAATTCAAGGCTCTGACTGTTTCCTGGTAAGTTAAGGTCAAGGTGGACTGGGCATTACATTGTCAAACAAGTGTTTGGACATGGAGCAGTGGAGGTAGAGAATCCATCAAATGGTAATGTTTTTACTGTCAATGGCCAACGTTTGAAACTATTTTTCAAAGACTTTGTTAAAGATGTGGAAACCATTTTTTCAATGGATCTAGAATATTCCGCTGAGATTCGTGCCTGCCGACACAAAAAGGGTCGGGTCAAAAAAAATACAACCCAACCTGACTCGAAGGGACGCCTTTATAAGGCCTCCAACCCTATTCCCTTTTTCCCCATCCGTCATTGTTGTTGTTATTCTTCTTTTTCTTCCCCTTTTTTTCTCGACAAACAATCCACGCTTTGCAACTCCATGACCACACACTCCACAGACACAATCATTTGTTTCATGTTTTGCATTTTAATTCTATATTTACTTATGGGTGTCCTACTTCTGTTTGCACTCACACACAAGGGTTTCCAGCCTAAACGAAATCTCGATTTCTCCAAAGATTATCAAATTGTGTATTTTATTTATAGGCATTGGCAAATGAACAAATCTCCACTTTCAATCCAAACTCCATTTTGCGTATACTGGTAAATTCAAAACATTGGGGACAATGTTCAATTTAGGTTGAGGGTGGAGAACTACAGTTCATATTTTGTGTTTTTAAATAAAATAATAATAATAATAATTTGATCATATTGCGTATTCTGTCTTGTATGTTGCATAATTTAATCATCTTATCTGTAAGTCAGCTTCAATCGTCTTTGTGATTGGCAGACATTAAAGAACTAAATATGGTTTCTTAAACGTAGGAAGTATGGATAGTAAGATTTTTTGGTTCAGTCTGGGAGTTTTATGCACTTTTTCATCTTATGTGTATACTGTGATCATGAGAAAAAGCAAGATTGATAAGAAAAATTGAAATCCGAGAAGAGCAAGCAAAATCATTGTGTGGCAAAAACACGTCGTCGCACCAAAAGGTTGGGTGCCTGTAAATAATGTGGTAGGATCTTTCACATGAAGGAATATAATCAGCGTTCTAAACCAATTTTTAATCACGCACTCGATCGATTAGACTGGATAGTGAATAGGCAGAGTAAGGATTATCCTGAGACGCCATGCTATTCCAGTCCTATGCTTACACATTTTGTGCGATAAGAAATTGGGAAAGTAATGACATTGAGCCAGGGCAAGACTCAGATTAGAATGTTTCTTAACAAAATTGTGGAAAACCATGTTGTTTTTGGGATGAAGGTTAATGGTCCGAACTTTTTTGTAAAAAAAAAGTATAAATATCTTTTTGTTAAATGTACAAACTCTTTTTTGAAATAAAAATGTGGGCCGAGTAAGAAATGTCCAAAAATACCAACAAAGTTATATCATGGGTAGAGACTTATTCTGAGACGCCACAATTTTTTTTTTCGAGTTCAATTTGTGTATATAGCCTTCTTTTAATGTGTGTATTAAATGTGCATAAAATTGTGATTTTTGATTTGACGTTCAAACGCCAATTCATATTCGAATGTTGGCTGCTCATAGTACTTTGGCCTCTACAGGACATCAAAAGTACTGAGAGCACCAAACATTCAAACGCATGATTAACGTTTGAACTAGAACCCAACGTTCAAACATCATACCCACATTCGAACGCCAATAGCTTACAGTACTTTGGCCTCTACAGGACATCAAAAGTACTGGGAACAACTGTCATTTGTACGACAGTTTAACGTTCGAACCATCTGTTAAAAAACCTTCCATACACGTTCGAACGTCAATAACGTTCGAACAGTGGCTGCCAGGGTATAAATACCTGGTTTGTCTTTCCCATTTCAAAAACATCCAAAACCCTTGAACTCCTTCAAACCCTAGGGCAACTAATCACTGCCCAAGCTTCTAAAACCAATCTTTTCTCAATTTCTACCCAAAATCAAGCATCTCAAACACATTCCCATCACAGTTCTCACATTTTTACCATGAAATCCAAGCTTTTCTTGCCCCCAAAACCCCAAAATTCAAAAAAAAAAAAAAAACTGCCACTAAGAATGAAGATGCCCGCTAGGCGCAAGGCGGCGAACCAAGAGCCCAACATTATGGAAGAAGTGATCGAGCAAAGAGAGGGAAGCCACCTTTGGTCCAAAGGTACAATAAAACTTGCTTCCGTAGCACTCTAAAGGCCGATAGGTACAATAATTTCTTTCAAAACCAAGCCATCGTTTGTGAATGAACTATTATTTTGTCAGATTTTGCGGAATTAGGAATTTATGCAAACATGGAGGCTAGGGGTTGGAGTTTGTATATGAGGAATGGTGGGGATAAGGTGAAGAAATTGGTGAGGGAGTTTTACTCCAACGCCCAAATTGTGAATGGGGTGATTAAAACCTATGTGAGGGGGGCTTACATCGATGTGGATGAGGATTATATTAGGGAGATGAGGCAAGAGGTACCATGAGTACCGAGGCTGAGCTACCCCCCGAGGAAGAATGTGGGGATGGATGTGGTTGGGGCTAAGTTGACGGGATTGTCAACATTTGCTTGGGGATGACAAAGGTTCTTTAGGCAAGGAGAATTGACGGATAATACAAAATGCTAAATTTAATTGTCGTCTCAAACCTTGTCCCCATTGGATGCAAGAACGAGATCCTCCCGAAGATGGCCCAATTACTATATTCAATAGGTAGGGGCCAAAGTATAGACCTCCCGTCTTTGATTTTGACTGAGATGATGAAGGGGTGTGATGTAAAGAGAAATTCACTCCTTTTGGTACATTTGTGTCGGAGATGTGCTTGGACTATGGAGTGAAGGTGAGGCCGGAGATGGGAGTACTCAAGCCAATGGGACCGTTGAACAAGGTGTCCTTCCAAAAGAGCCAAGGCCATAGTGAAGGCCCAGTGGCGAGACAGGATATGCCACCAGCCTAAGGCGTAGATGAAGTGCAGGATGCCTTAGACGTGAAGGAGGAAAGAGTGGCCAACAAGGCACAGGCATAGACAGAGGCTGAGGCAAGGACCAACACCCAACGGACATTACGGAACATCATGTTTGGCTTTGAGGCCAAGCAAGATAAGATTCTCCGACAGCAAGAAGAAATTCTCATACTTTTGATGGGTGGAGCTGGAGGATCTTCAAGCTCGAGAGAGGCGAGAGAGTGAAAAAGTTCTTTGTACTTGAGTCTGATGATTGGTTGTTGTTTTTGGATGATCTAAATCTTTTTTGTACTGAACGATGATATTTTGTGAAATGAATGAATTAGTTTTAGTATATTTATCTTCTTAAATGTATGTGTTAGCACTTCATTGTTGTTTGTTAATGATTGATGGAACATATGTAAATATTGATATTGTTTACTAAAATGACCAAGCACTTAAGCGGTTTGACACTTCACCTAACAATCCAGACTTAAAACCACTCTATCTTGAAAAATGGTATTTTCTCTATGGTTAAATGTCAAATGTATATTGGTATTTATTGTTCTTAAGGTATAGAATGACCAGACTCGAAATTGAAATTGATATATATTCGACATTCTTTGAAAATCTAATATAACCAGTGGAGATAACAAAGAATATCATGGTAAGTTTTTGAGCCTTGCAATGCTTTTGAGAGAAAATCAATATTTATTCTAGTAAACTTTTTACTTTCTATCCTTGAATAGTCTCATTAAAATTGTTATTGATTGACGCAACCAGACCAATCCATTGACATATCCCACAAAGAATCTGTTCATACGACACATACATGTGCACATGCTCGAGAAAGGATCTTAGGTCATCTTTGATTTAATTTTGAGCGTTAGCCATTTTTTTTACAAAATTAGATCCCTAGTCATCGTGATTGAGCCTTTAAAATGTGATTTCTTTTTCATGTAACCCATATGATAATCGAGCCACAGGAAAATATATTTGGCATACCTTTGCTATCTAATTTTTTTACACCCTCTCATAAATCAGTATGATACAGAAAAGTAAGAGAAAAAGAAAAGACGATGGTGGCTAATGTTCAAAGAAAGAAAGGTCTGTGGAAATAACTGAAAAAAGTGAAAAATGAGAAAAAGAATGAAAGAAAGAAATACCATGTAGGTGAAGTTTCGAAAAGTTAGAAAGAGGTGTGCTACATTAAATAAAAAAAATTGATTGTTTTTTAATACCATTGACGTTGTTTCGTTAGCCACTGACCCTTGGCCACATTACAACCTATAAAAAACTTTAATTGATATCAAGTCTGATTCATGTATAGCTCGTCAATCAAAAGTTTGAGGTATGTTAAATAGTATTACTTTATTTGTATCAATATTTTTTCATGAAATTATGCCAAACATGATTAGGTTGTTTTCTTAGATTTCACTCCTGCACTAATTTTGCATGTGAATTTATAATTAGCCTTATTTTGATCACATGCCCTTTGAGAGAAAAATCACTATAATCGAAGAAAATTTTTGCTAAGGGCATTCTAAGAGAATTTTGTGAATCAAAGCTATCCATGGAAGGTTGTAAAGAGGAGTGTTTGTTATATAACACTTGTTGTCGCTAGAATGATTATTTTTACTACATAGGGAATTTCAAATAGCAATGTAACAAATGTTTTATTTTGCATAGAGTGCGTACCTATGAAGAGAAATGTTAGGTAGATAAGTCGAAATTGAGGGTTGGGTGTCTCAAATGACCATGGTGCTAACTCATTCTGACAAGCAATCTCACATACACACATCTGTTCGACTGAAGTTTATGGGTAGCTTCATTGAAATCCTCATGAGACAACATTCGTCCGCTAGGAAAAACCTAGGGGTTTAACGGCTTGTTGCATATGTTAAATGCAACCGAGTGACGTACGAAAATGGCATTGTAAATGATTTCGCATTCAATTGTTGTTGTATTACTAGGGACTAGCAATATTTAGGTTGAGGGTGTGATGAATAGTTAAAATTAGCATCTTACTACGCTTTTATAAGACTAATTATGCTTTGATGGAATTTCAATGATGATATTTTAGGAAAAAGTTGTACAAAATCCTAAAGTCAATGAATACCAAACTTTCAAGCAACACCCACGTGTTCTGGAAGAGAATTGGAGAAGGAGGGAGCAAAGCTACTCCGTTCAAACGCCAATCCATGTTTGAATGTCATCTTGAATTATTTGAGGACCCCTAGATCATTGCTAGGGTGATGGCACATGGCATGTTGCAGTTATTCCTTGAGAAGAAGAACAAAGAGTCACTTGAGTACCACGTTCGAACACTAAACTATGTTCGAATGTTGGCTTGAATTATTTGAGGACTCCCAGGACATTGATAAGGTGATGGCACATGACATGATGCAACTCTTCACTGTGGAGGACATAAGTCACTTAAGTATTACGTTCAAACTCCACTTGACATTCAAACGCCCCTCAAAGAAGATAAGAATTGACGTTCGAACGTCATCCCACGTTCGAACGTATTCTCCAGACAGGCTGTAAAGTGGTTGGTTGTCCATCCGGATCTTGGGGCATTTACTATTCTTTTACTCTTTTTACCCCCTCCCCCTTGCTTATAAATACGTCCTCTTTGGAGCCTTGAAAGGAGACTTGGACTAATATATAAAGACTTAGGCTTAGACATTTTAGAATAGATATAGAAAGCTTTTAAAAGAGGATTACCCTCCAAAAGTAACTAGTTCTCTTCTATTTTCATTATTAATTTTATTAGCTTTCATTGTTTGAGCTTTTCTCTTTCCTTAGAGGAATGAAACTCTTCCACTTTTCTAGCTTTCTCAAAGCCTTGAAGGGTAGAAAGTGATTCACTCATTTTTTTGTCGAAGATAAGCTCATTGTGTAGTGTATTGTACCTTGTAAACTCCTCTACTTTGAGGGATGAGAATCACTCACTTCTCTAGCTTTCTCAAAGTCATGAAGAGTGAGTAGTTACTCATTCACTCTTTAGTAAGAGCTGATGACATGTACAAATCATTCGGAAGTTATATTTGTGCATTTCGTTTATGCTTAATACTTTATTTTTTACTTGTTTATTGAATGATTGAATGCATCTAGTAAAGCTAAGGTACTTTGTACAACAATGAGTCCATTCTCGGACAAAGATGACTCTTGGTATAGGAGGACTCATTGGGTCTTTGCAAGTACCCCAACTAGATTTTTATGACTACATTTCAATATTCACCATTATTGTACTTCAACTAAGAATGGAATACTAATACAATGGTTGGATGGCTTGTAGAATTACTTGCTTGTTTGTTGACGGGTTGAGTTTCGGCACAGACAATTCTTGTAAATCTCTACAAAGACATCGGAACCATGCTCTTAATTGTCACAATCCATCTTTATCCTCCAATTAATTTTCTGTTAACATAGGGGTTAATTGAGTTCTCAAGCAGAAGTATAACAACTGGATGATTGACTACATGTTCGGATCCTCAAGCTAAAAGGTGACTTTTACATTTGAAAGAATATCATATTTTGTCTAGAAATCCCTTTGGAAAGAATCTTATATTTTGTCCAGAAAATTCCATAAACTCCATAACTTTAAATCTCAAGGGTTTCAGTCACTTTGGTCTCTTTCACTACTTGCTTCGAAACACCAACGTTAGTTCCCTGTGGATTCTCTTCCGAATTTAACCGGATTATTATTACAACTTGACTGCTTGTACTTAGGCGTACACATTTCGAATCAAGTCAGGAATATTATAGAGGATTATACAAAAGTTTTCTTATTTAAACATTCTTTAAGCAACATTCTAGAATATTCAAGAATATAAGGAGAAGTATAAGAGAGAACTAAAATAGTTTTTATACATATTAAAAGACTAGATATTTGCAAAGATTTTAGAGACCCCATAAATGTATAATATTTAGCAATATCTTATTCATTCATGATAAGACGAAAGACCTATAAATAGGTGAGGGTTTTCATTTGAAAGAACCAAGAGACAAGCAATCAAATCTTAGCTTAAATTCGGGGTTTTTTTCATCCATGTTGAAGTTTTACTTAACATTTTGTTTTCAACAATCAAAATAATTCAAAAACAAAGTGGGTTGGGGTAGCTTATTATTCAAAGTCCTACTAATATTTATCATTTGAAAAATAATTTTGTTATATTAACAAATTTCAATTATTTTTCTCCATATTTCAAATTTCAAAGCTAAAAAGAGTTTTACATCAAGTCATATGAATGAGGAAATCAATCCAGTTGACTAAAAACCAACTTGGTGAAGTTTTGGGAGATTTAACAAATCCTTTATCAAAGGTCAAGTTCCTAAACACAAATAATTTTGTTCGATACATTTGTTTTAAAGTTAATGTTTGACTTGCCATTTTTTCACCATGTGGTTTGTCAATTCGAGTTGTCTATGATTTGAAAAGCTTTTTGATTATCTCCTTTTTAAAAGTTAATGCTTGAATTAAGTAAATTATGTCATAGTCCTGTGGCTCAGGGGCCAAATAATAAATAGGTGAAAATTCTATTCTACTTATTTTGATTGGATTGTTTACGCTTTTAGATGAGATGGTGATTTAACATAGTATTGAAGCAACATTTCCTGTATTTGAATCTAGTCATCAACTAAAATGGAAAGATTTACATAAGTGGTTGGCCCAAAATCTAACCCGCACGCACGGGAGTGGGCATGCTGAATTATATGATTCTATGTTGTATTTTTTCTAATAACTTAAGCTTTTATATGGACGGTGGTTTAACAAGTTAAGGGGATTCAATTGACTAATAGAATGTCAAGTATGTACATTAATACCCCAGTGGTTCTTATGTTCCATTTACTATACATAATCATGATGTTTTCTTTGAGTTATATTTGGAATTGTTGCTTATAATGGTTCTTAAATTGCCTATACATATTGTTATAATGGTCATAGAGTTTTTTTTTTTTTTTTTGCCAAAACTTTATCATCTAGCTTGACAACCTGCACTACTTCTTAAGAACACATTGTTTTTATTATCAAACTTGTAATAAGAGTGTAACAACCATTCCATTAATACACACGGATTTTGGGCGGCCTACAAATATAACAAATTCACTTGATTTCAGTTCTATTGCTTGGAGGACGGGTGGCAGCATCGGCAGCTTCAATATCTCCAGCTAGTGAGAAGAAAGCATGGCTCATTTTAGCTTGGGTTAGCACTGTAGCAGGCAACCTCTCACTCTTGGGATCAGCTGCCAACTTAATTGTGTGTGAGCAGGCTCGACGTGCAACCGTTGGTTACAATTTGTCTTTCTGGAGCCATCTCAAATTTGGAGTTCCCTCCACACTCATAGTCACAGCTATTGGCTTGGCACTTATAAGATGATGACACAAATGTTCTTATGCTAGAGACCAATCTTGTAGATTACAATTTCATAAAGAAAATTAACAAAAAATGACTGCTCTCAAATTGAGTAAGATGTTGTAACCCCTTTTACTGTTTTGCGTTGGTCAAACATTTGTGTCATCTGTCTGGCTATTTAATTGGAGAAAACTAGTTTAGTGATTATTACTCCTTAGTGGTGAATAAGGAATTGCAAATTGCTTGTGGTTTTCTGCTTGGTCATGGACTCAATGTCTTGACCAGTGAGAGTAGGCACAAGCGTTAGCTCTCGTCGGAATACCCTCATCACCATCAGGTCTATGAATATGCGCTCCATTGTAAAAAACATAAACATTGAAAGAGGTCTCAGATGTTCCACTTGTCATTCTTTTTCAACACTATATTGAAGAATTGGTGAAACTAATGCGCAGAATTGAGAGTCGGGATACAAACAATGAATCATCGATTATTTTTCTTATGAATCTACTAATTTGAAAAGAGATTATTTAATTTGTGAATAATAAGTACAACATATTCTCCAAATAGCTGGTGGTAAGAATGTCTTCAAGAAACTTCATTTGATAAATTTCATTACTAGCTTGAGGCTTATTCACTCCACAGGCCACTAGATGATGTCCTCCTCCATCCACTTAGAGTAATGATGCATTAAAAACTCTCATTAATGAGAAAAGAAAAAAAAAAAACCTTTTTTTTTCTCCACCCTCCCACATGCACACGCAGACATAGGCTCTTCAGTTGTTTAAGAATGCCTAACCACCTCATGGATCATTAGGGTTTTGGGTTTTGAAGAGAGAGGGAGGGGGGAGGGGTAGGAGAGACCTATTCCTCACCCTAATTCCATGCAGCCAATGTAGCACAAGGAGATTCAAATTTCAACCACGTACAAAGAAATATTTCATGAATACTAGGGTTTCCGATGATAGAAAAACTAGATCAAAAAAAATAGAGATTCTGAATATAAGATATTTAATGAAACCATTGCTGGAATTGAGATTTTATTCAAAGAGAAAGATATCAACTATATTGAGTTTCTTTTTTGTATATTATATGAATGATTCAATCCTTTGTGAAATTATCTGCATTTATAGGTAGTGTATTGATATACAAAAGAATACCAATAAACAGAATAGCATCTTGTTTAGACATATTTCTAATACCAAGGGCCTTGATTTTTTTTTTACTTCAACAATCAAAAGTATTCGAGTCAACTTACACGCACCTCGATTAATCCACACCTGAATTAAGGTATTACGAACTGACTTCAAAGAATTGTCAAAATTCACACTCAAGACGTCTAGGTTTATTACTCGTCTATGTTATCACTTAAACTATCCTTAGGATCGAGGGACTTGGCTGTCTCCAATCTTAAATCAAACAAAACAAAAGATACTGATTATGATTGCAAACTGGTTATCAGACAAAGAATGGTCATTTTCTTTGCCACGACAAGTCAAAAAAAAATTATAGCTACAAAGTTCCATGTACATTACTTAATCAAGTCCATGCTAAAATCCCACAGATTCTTTGTCAACTCAATGTTTGAAGCCTGTGCATTCACTTTGGCCAAGTTGCTGTTCATAAAATATTCACCACTTATCCCCTTGACTTGTGGATGCAAAGCCACATAGCAAGTTGTTGCTGCCCCCTACAGTCAAATTTAGTGAAAACAGAAATGAAAAATTAAATAAAAATCACCATTTATTTAATTGGATGAAACCATCCTTAAAAATCGTCGTTTCTTTGCAACAAGCAGAGCCAAATTGCCTAAAATACCAAACCAGACCACAACTGAAAGGAAGAAACCATGTAATTTTTGTTTTCTTTGTACGCGCAAAAGACACTTGAAAATTGTTAAGCGAAGAAATAAACTAAATGAAGCACATTTAATCAAGTTACTGTAATCAGTATCCATGAGATGAGATCAAAACCAACTTACCTGCCGAACATTTTTCAGCACATATGTTCCAAGCTTGCCAACAATACCTTCAGCAAACAAAAAGGTAACAGTTAAGACATTTACCAAGTTGTGGTAACACCAAACAAATAATACGAAAGTCAAAAGCTAGGAGTCATGTAGTCCTCTTTCTATGCAGCAATAGTATAACCTATATCAAAAATAGATCAATCNCAAACAAATAATACGAAAGTCAAAAGCTAGGAGTCATGTAGTCCTCTTTCTATGCAGCAATAGTATAACCTATATCAAAAATAGATCAATCTTTGTAAGCAGAGGACTTCAAAGATTGACATATACCATGAAACCTGTCAAGCAGCCTTAATCGATCAAC
Organism: Ilex paraguariensis; assembly: GCA_963454935.2. Taxonomy (NCBI): domain Eukaryota; kingdom Viridiplantae; phylum Streptophyta; class Magnoliopsida; order Aquifoliales; family Aquifoliaceae; genus Ilex; species Ilex paraguariensis. The sequence goes on along the minus strand of CAUOFW020009168.1, from coordinate 922,312 downwards.
TCATGGTGTTCTTTTTAGAAACGATTCTATATGATTGCCATTTGAAGAAAAAGGTACTGCTAAAAGAGAATTCAACTAAGTAACACACTCACTGGATATAAAACTGACAAGGATACTAAAGTAGAAATCGAAGCTCTAATACTCGAAATTAAATGAAGTTTTGAGTTGTATGCAGATGTATAAAAATATATATTCCCGTATGAAATCTTATCAATTGGATGACATTCATTCCAAAAGTTTTTGAAATACCCTCAACGAAACTTAGATGGCGGAAAAGATTGGTGGCGATTACTCCTGGATGAAGAGAGTTTGCAGTTATTTCTGCCCCATCTTCCTGTTTAAAGAAGAAGTTATCATACTTCAGAGTGCAGTAAAATGGCATGGATGGCATAAAGATCTGATATTTCTAACATAACACTTGACATTCCACAGAAAACATAAAATCGCAATCATACCAATACGATATGATTGTGGGAGAAAGTTGATTTCAAAGGTATATCACCTCGGAAAATATCTAAAAGACAAGGTAAATCAGGGAAACACTGCTAATTAATCCTTCTTGATTCATCCTCCTGATATGTTTTCTTTTCTTTGCCATGCTCATCACAAGATAATCATATTGACAATAAAATACAATAGAAGTATTGGTACTCTGAAAAAAAAATATTGGGGGCCACAGAGTAACAATTTATGCCTGATGAAAAAGAATCCAGAAAAAGGAACTTTTTCATGAATTGAAGTTCATACAGCTCTGCCGCTTTACTGGTCAACAATCTGGAAGATTGGTGAGATCGAAATTCTGTCCAAAAGTTAACACATTTGTTAACAAGACCTGTTTGGTTGTTAATAATCGATAGACCAAATAAGTGATTTATTAAACAAGGTCATAAATATCAACAAAGGATACTTGAAGAGGAACTGTTTGCTATGCTCTAGTTAACAAACTCAAAAAAAAATTAAGAAGATGAACTAGTGTAAAAAGTTTAACATGAACTTCGGAGTCAAACCACGAATACCTTTAAACGTCTTGCAAGCTCATTAGCATGCAAAATATTAGCAAGCTTTGATTGACCATATGCACGTACACTGTTGTACCTGTACATGGACGAAAACAAATACAATTGAACATGGAATGTTGCATAGGACATGTACGAGTTGAAGGTATAAAAATTGGACTTGGAGACGACATGAGAAAAGAATCTGAGGACAGTGCTATATAAATGCGCGGCAAAAACTATAACTATTAAATCACCCCAAATTAGTGGACCAAGGAGTTTACTAGCATCAACGTGTTTAAACATTCAATTGGAAGTTTTAAAAAGGTATGACCTTGTTCCATACTCTACACAAAATGAATTCTCACTCGTAATGAAGAGAGATGAATCCGAGTCATACGATTATTGGGTAATATTGGTGTCTAACATGGATAATTTACCTATTAGAGGTGTCTACAATGCACAACCCATGCTGCTAAACATCTGACTGACATACATCAGGAAAGCTCTTTTTTCTTTTTCTTTTTTTGGACTTTTTCAGGGGAGGGGTGGAAGCACAAGTTAAGCACATGTTGGTGTGTCAACAATGCATGGACATCTGAACCCATGCATGTGGATTTCACGGGAAGCACAAGTTGGCAGCAACAAACAAATATTGGAGAAACGCATGGTCATCTGAAGCCAAGTAAACATTATAGGACAATTTTGACTATTTTCATGGACAACAGCTGGAAATAAGAGTAAAGATATGCTCAAACAATGAACATCTCTGATGATTGTGACTACTATCCCCATACAAATTTTAAATCTTATTATCCAGAATGGTAGCAGTATAAATTACCCTGCTTGATCATTGAGTTTATCAAAACGAATTCCTTCACGATATGCATACCGATGAGCCTCCGATGAAACGTTCACAATCCTACCTTCTTTGTTGCTTTCACGTGCTGTTTTCTTCATGGTGTCCAACAACAAATGTGTCAAAAGGAAANGCATACCGATGAGCCTCCGATGAAACGTTCACAATCCTACCTTCTTTGTTGCTTTCACGTGCTGTTTTCTTCATGGTGTCCAACAACAAATGTGTCAAAAGGAAATGTCCTGAAATCCAATTAAATAACTGTGAGGATGATGATGACAACAAGGACAGCCTATCAGCCCCATTGGCACTCTAATTTTAGCTTCCCACACTGCACTTCTCACTTAATTTATGTATCCACATTGTGGAGAACAAAAGTCGATAAAAACTCTCATACTCCACAGNAATGTCCTGAAATCCAATTAAATAACTGTGAGGATGATGATGACAACAAGGACAGCCCATCAGCCCCATTGGCACTCTAATTTTAGCTTCCCACACTGCACTTCTCCCTTAATTTATGTATCCACATTGTGGAGAACAAAAGTCGATAAAAACTCTCATACTCCACATTTTCAGACTTGCATTCCAATCTGCGTGCGTTGACACAACAGGGATGGTGATGTGTTAAAACATGGATAAAATAGTAACCTTATGTTTTGTAAGAAAATATATTCAAAAGAATGGAGAAAGATTGTGTGAATTGTTTTCCTTTTACACCTCCAACTGTCAGGAATGATTTTGGGAGCTTTTACTNTATGTTTTGTAAGAAAATATATTCAAAAGAATGGAGAAAGATTGTGTGAATTGTTTTACTTTTACACCTCCAACTGTCAGGAATGATTTTGAGAGCTTTAACANTAACCTTATGTTTTGTAAGAAAATATATTCAAAAGAATGGAGAAAGATTGTGTGAATTGTTTTCCTTTTACACCTCCAACTGTCAGGAATGATTTTGGGAGCTTTTACTTCAAGCTAGAATATGACTTCATCTCCAAGATTAAAAAATTAATGAAGGACCATGATATTTAAACTTTCAAGGAAAAAAAATGTCAAGCTGCATAGTTCCATCTAAGACTACCAATTTGTCATGTTGTGATGGGTGTCTAATTCTTGTAAGTTGTATTATGTCAAATTTAGTTCAACCCCGTCATGACTCATTTATTAAGCAGTCTTGACGGACAAGCCAGTCATGACACAACCTCGTTATAGATAAACCTATATTCGGTAACTTTTTGATGTGTTAAGTCGACAGATGTGTAAAGAATTGCCAGCACTAGTTGCATCTTCAAGGACCAAAAACAGTGGCTTCTGGTGGGTGGTTATCATCACTGTTAGAGCATACAACATAAAACCAATTGGCAATAGGTAAAGCGGCCCCTCAAAAATATAAACTAACCTTGGTGGTCCTAATTATTCAATGTGAGATACAAACTCTCTTAACAACCTGGCTCACATGGGACCCGAACTCACACGTGGGGTCAACAAACAAACAAACAAGCAACCATGCATACCAANCCTAATTATTCAATGTGAGATACAAACTCTCTTAACAACCTGGCTCACATGGGACCCAAACTCACACGTGGGGTCAACAAACAAACAAACAAGCAACCATGCATACCAAGATTCAAATGGGTAAGGGACTTGGCCCACTAACCACCCAAGACCCAGCTCTAATATCATGTTAGAGCATCCAACCCAAAACCAATTGGCAATAGGTGAAGCAACCCCTCAAGTATATAAACCAACTTTAGTGGTCTAATTATTCGATGTGGTATACAAACTCTCTTAACAATCACTACGCATCACGGGCTAACAACCACAAAGTCTAGGTCAAAGATATTGACAGTCATTTTTGTGCAAGTAATGCAAAGGTTAAGTTTGAACGCAATCCACAACAAGGACCAAACTTGTAATGAATATGCTTTCCTCAAATCAATGAAGAAAACAAAAGAAAAAAAGAAGCAGCTTACCCACATGGTTTGTGGCAAACTGTAGCTCTATGTTGTCTTTGGAAAGCATNATTTTTGTGCAAGTAATGCAAAGGTTAAGTTTGAACGCAATCCACAACAAGGACCAAACTTGTAATGAACATGCTTTCCTCAAATCAATGAAGAAAACAAAAGAAAAAAAGAAGCAGCTTACCCACATGGTTTGTGGCAAACTGTAGTTCTATGTTGTCTTTGGAAAGCACGAAAGGGGTCGCCATTATACCTGCATTGTTACTTACAATAACGAACTCAAAATTACTCCATATCATCAAGAGAACTACATATTCATGCAGTAGAAAGAAACTGTGAGCGTGCGTGCGCATGCATGTTAAAGAGAGAGAGAGAGAGAGAGAGATAATACTTTACATTCTCTTACATTAGAAGGTTCAATGGGCGACCATTTGAAGTAAACTCCGATGCGAATTTCCTTACAGATGCCATTGAACTGAGATCCAACTCCATGGCATCAACTTTAGCAGATGGTATTTCCTTGACTATTGCTTCTTTAGCTTTTTCACCTGCAACTGGATTCCTTACCCCCATGACAACATGCACACCACGCATTGCAAGGACACGGGCAGTTTCAGCTCCAATACCACTCGATGCTCCTGCATATGCAGAGAGTCAGTGACATTGAGCAAAAGTAGATGCCTGTAAGAGCACATGGTAGATGCCTCCAGAAATGAAGTCACCAGTAATCTGCTATTGTAATGTTCCAGAGTCGTAACAGAGAATTCCCAGCTATTGCACCCATTTGGCTCCTACATCTAAATGTAAAGTACCTTTGATTCAGAAGATGGAACTTCCAACAATCATTGCATCAGATTTCTCCAAACAAAACCTCAGAGTATATAGCCTATGCTTCAATATTTGAGAAGATAAGGTGAAATTTCTGAATACCCTTAAAAGCTTATTTGTTCTGATTAGCATTTAAAGGTACAAATCCATCTTTCAACTTGGAAGAATCAATAGAACTAGGAGGACAACTAAATTATGAGTATATGATTAAAATTCAAGATTTCTTGAACTTACACTATTTCAGATATCTCTAGCATATAACAAATGCGTCCAATCAACGATGCCCTGTCTAAATGATTTAGGAATATAAGTATATGGACAAGTTCTGATTACCATGGACATCTAATGTGCCCTCGCTAAACTCCGTATGAGTATCACATTGCCTGTTACAGACAGCGATTGACTGATTTCTTAAATTTTAAACTAAATGGAATAGGGTCAACTATTTGTGCTAATTAAACTACATGACTGTTTCGTCCAAGTTTGTTAATTTTTGCTTGCCTTCTCAGATGTACAAAAGAAAGAATGAAACAGAAAAAGAAAACATGCATTCCCAAACATTTGACTGGCTGACTTTGATCAGTTGAGATTATAGACTGATCAAACATATAGCAAACCGAATTCCATGTAAAAAACATTGAAAGTTTATAAATAAATAAAAACTTAATCTACCAGGTCCAAAGAACTATTTTTTGTGGTTCAACGGTCAAGATTGTTTGAGCCGTCTTATGTGCTAATATCCTCTCCTGGTCAAAGATAAGCTATATGCACCGGGACCACGGTCCTTCGTGCCCAGCTCCAAAGAGTTATTAAAATTTAATATCAGATGGTTAGTTCGTCTACTTGAGCTATCCCTCGGGTTTCGGCCCAAAGAATTATCAATAAACAGTGAAAGCTTCTAGATTGAAGTCAATGAATGTTTATGATCTTAAGAAATTTACCCATCATAACATATAGACACCGAAAAATATTCAACTCATGTATATACATACAGACGCATATATAAGTATATTTTGAAGACAATGTATCAATTGTCTGTATAAAAGTCGTAGACAAGTTGAACCCAGAATCTTAACAGTTATAACAACAACGACAGTAATAAAGACGAAACCACATATCCGTGTGTATAGATGGAGTATGTATGACCTGTAACAATGGCAGTGAGACCAGAACCGTCGACTCCATTGGTGACTTCCTCAGCTGTGGAGAAGTATGAGAACCCAGACGGGCCTTTTCTGCCAAACCACCACATGTTCTCTCTCTCTCTCTCTCTCGAATTCGAAGAGTATCACACACAGGAACAAAAAACGCAATGAGACCAGTGGCTCAAATGCATGCGTAGAACTTGTGCATATAATCCTTAGAAAGACGAGTGCGTTGGCAAAATCTAATCCACTTATATTTCCTTTGCTAAATCATTACCGACAAGTTAATAACGTTACTTCACGATCTTAAATATAGTCCTTCAATGATAATTAATAATTCCTCTAAAACTATTCACATTTTACCGACACATTCGAGTCGTCCGTGACGATTTGCGTTTGATTTGATTTTAATTCAATTTAAACTCACTCATATTATAAATTGAGTCAAATTTAAATAAATTTATAAGTTCTCTTAGAATTTGAGTCGACTCAGAATACTCATTAGCCAACTTATTTTTACGACTTATACATAATATACATATAAATTATTACAATTCTTAAAGTTGTTTTTATATTCTATCAAGAGGAGGGAACTGAGTTATCTCTAACTCTTTTTTTTTTTTTTTGGTTAATCACAAATTACATTCCGACAGATTTGCCAAAATTTTAATATACACTCAAAAATAAAAAATTTTAATTTACATTCTCAAATATATATATTTGTATCAATGTGCCGATTTATCATCTAAAATTAGTTGGATAAGTTATACCTGGACTCCCTCAAATTTGTCACTTAATCATTTGGATTTCTCACATTTAGAATATTACTTATACACATCTTAACGTTTGTGCACGTATAACACATAATCTATTGTCATTTATATCTGTTTATATAACTGTTAGAAAACATAATTTTATCCTAATAAAAAATTATAATTTTTATATTATCCATTATTTTGTGAATCTGTTATACTTTAAAGTTCAAAATTAAACATCAATTAGAGAAATAATTTTAGTTATATTTAAATTCTCAGGGATGTAGGTGCATTACTCATTCTGACACTTTTAGTGGGACGGATTTTGATAGAATATGTAATGAAAGTGTTACATTAGAACACTTTTAATATATTAAAGGTGAAATATAAAAAATTTCATCTTTAAAAATACAAAATAAAAAAAAAATAAAAAATCTTTCAAAGTAGTAGAAGCGATTTCCAAAGAAAATATGCCTCAAGCCAAAAATGATGGGTTATTATTTCTCAAACAATGAAATTGGCAACTCCTTGGATTTATTAGTCAAACAATAAAATCTTTCTGAATACTTTAATTTTAAATGTAGATAATTTATTTTTGATAGGAATGAGAAAATAATTAGTGGAGCTAAGTCTAAACTGAACTGGACAGACCATGGAACCAAAAAAACAATGAAACTACAGTTTACAAGCTTAACCCCCAAGATTACATTTTTCTTACCCTTACCAAAGCGAAAAAAAGAAAAAAGAAACAAGAGAGAGAGAGAGAGAGAGAGAGCAAAGTAACTCTCCAGACCCAATTCTACAAAATTATTTTAAATCTTTTGCCTTATACCCAGAATGGTACATCTTAAAAGCCTTGGGAAGATAGACGGGCAGCAAAAATCCAAACAGATTGAAGCACCAAAAGATCAAGTTAGCAACAGCAAGAGCTCTTCCAATGTACAACCTCCTTGCACTCCCACCAAACTCTTGATCCACCTTTGAAATCTCACTCCTCAACCAATCCGAAATGGTGAATATCCTCCTGGAATTGTAGAACACCGGCACGAAAATACGAATCGGAATCGAAAACTTGTCCGAACACGCCACACCCTCCATGAAAATCTGACTGGCTAATAAGAAAACATGTGGTGAAGCTGCTTTGATACCCTCTTTATCTTCTTCCAAGATACCTTGGAAAATGTAAGCTATGGGGAGGAAGAGTCCGATCATTGCTCCGATGAACGCGTAGAGCCTCGGAAGCTTGTTGTTTTGATCAAAGACTGGAGGGTCCAGAGTAGGAGAGAGAGATGGAAATGCGACCCTTGATATGAAGTACATGTAGATCAAAGAGAAGACTACGAAAGCGAAATCTTCGAGGCTTACCATGCCGCTGGCGGCAAGGACGATCACAACGGCTAGCGCGTTGAGCTGCCGGAAAGTGAAGAAACCTCGGCGGGTATGAGGTTTCTGGGTGTTCTTTGGGACGGTTTTAGAGTTTCTTGGTTCATATTGTTGTTCATTTGGGAGACGTATGTCACTGGATGGACCCACCCCACCTGACATTTTCTGTGTTTCTCAGAGATTTTTGATCGTCCTATGTTGTTTGTAGAGAGAGAGAGATTATTTATTTTGGGTTAGGAGTTTTGGGGCATAATTTGTGGATTGAGAAGAGTTTTTTCTTTGATTTTCTTTTTGGGTAAGAGACTGAGAGTTTGAAGTGGGTGTGAAGAGGATAAAAAAAGGTGGGATTCAGAGAAGGAGAAAGGAGGGTTTTAGAGAGAGAGGAGAGAGAAGTTTGAGGGTAGTTTGTGATAGAGCAGAGATGAGATGGGGGAAGTTAAGGTGTAAGTGGTTGGACAAATGGCTATCAGTGAGAACTTCATGGAGAGTGTTGAAAGTTACATGGCTACTTTTGTGGGTTGTTTGATCTGTGGATCTTTGTTATTTACTTAGTCAAATGTCCCAAGCTACTCAACAGCCTTGTGAATCGGTGCAAGTAAACAAGTGTTGAACCGATGCTTTCTGTGTGTGGCAGAGCTGAGAACCTGTCTGTGAGGACTAACTAGGGTTGTTGGCTAGGCTTGTTGGTCAGTATGATGGTGGTGAATTGGAAGACCTCATTATTATTATTTTTGTCACCCTGTCAGAACCGTTCGTACCGATTTACATATTTTAACTAATTCTCTATTCCCTCCAATACAATTCATCAACCCTAAAATTAAAATATTTACGAGTATACTATAAACTATAAACTCTTTATAATATAATCTTAACCAAAATTTGACCTCAGAATATTTAACTTTATAACTCGTCTCTATTATCATTTGAACTAGCGATGGAGTTATATCATTCCTATATTTGGCACACACTAAAGATCCCTCAATACGCATCAAGTGATTCAACATTCAACCAAGACATGGTTTATTTCAAGAGAAAGATAAGGGACTCAACTGAGACACCAAAACACAGCTCGTATATTAATATCACTGTCAGGAAGAACATGAGGTGTGAAAATGGCCAAAATAAAAACTCTGAAATGACTCTCCTAGAACCCAATTTATTACAGAAAATTTGGACGACAAAAGCAGAAAATCTCACTAACCAAAGTGCCATAGCAACACCAGAAAAAAGAACGTAGAGAAGTTGCTAGAACTAGAACTACAAAATATTTCCCACCCAAAAAAAAAAAAACCTTTCTTCAGCTTGCTGACAGAAGAACACAGGTAAAACTGAAACCACTGATAAGAATGTAAGGGCAATGAATTAAACTGCTCAATGGGTATATGAACTACTTGGATAATTTCTCCCTCTTTTCTCCTACGTAACGGTTTTCTGTTTTGGAATGTATTTTATCTTGAAACCCTTTTCAGGCTTTGTTCTAATCTTGGCTTTAGCATTTCCAATGACCGNTGCTCAATGGGTATATGAACTACTTGGATAATTTCTCCCTCTTTTCTCCTACGTAACAGTTTTCTGTTTTGGAATGTATTTTATCTTGAAACCCTTTTCAGGCTTTGTTCTAATCTTGGCTTTAGCATTTCCAATGACCAATGGCTCAACAGCCTCAACGTCGGCCAGCCGGTTCTCTGCAACGCCCAGAGAGCTACGATTGTGAATCTCTGATGCCGGAGTTACTACTTGCAANTAGATGGAAATGCGACCCTTGATATGAAGTACATGTAGATCAAAGAGAAGACTACGAAAGCGAAATCTTCGAGGCTTACCATGCCGCTGGCGGCAAGGACGATCACAACGGCTAGCGCGTTGAGCTGCCGGAAAGTGAAGAAACCTCGGCGGGTATGAGGTTTCTGGGTGTTCTTTGGGACGGTTTTAGAGTTTCTTGGTTCATATTGTTGTTCATTTGGGAGACGTATGTCACTGGATGGACCCACCCCACCTGACATTTTCTGTGTTTCTCAGAGATTTTTGATCGTCCTATGTTGTTTGTAGAGAGAGAGAGATTATTTATTTTGGGTTAGGAGTTTTGGGGCATAATTTGTGGATTGAGAAGAGTTTTTTCTTTGATTTTCTTTTTGGGTAAGAGACTGAGAGTTTGAAGTGGGTGTGAAGAGGATAAAAAAAGGTGGGATTCAGAGAAGGAGAAAGGAGGGTTTTAGAGAGAGAGGAGAGAGAAGTTTGAGGGTAGTTTGTGATAGAGCAGAGATGAGATGGGGGAAGTTAAGGTGTAAATGGTTGGACAAATGGCTATCAGTGAGAACTTCATGAAGAGTGTTGAAAGTTACATGGCTACTTTTGTGGGTTGTTTGATCTGTGGATCTTTGTTATTTACTTAGTCAAATGTCCCAAGCTACTCAACAGCCTTGTGAATCGGTGCAAGTAAACAAGTGTTGAACCGATGCTTTCTGTGTGTGGCAGAGCTGAGAACCTGTCTGTGAGGACTAACTAGGGTTGTTGGCTAGGCTTGTTGGTCAGTATGATGGTGGTGAATTGGAAGACCTCATTATTATTTTTTTTGTCACCCTATCAGAACCGTTCGTACCGATTTACATATTTTAACTAATTCTCTATTCCGTCCAAAACAATTCATCAACCCTAAAATTAAAATATTCACGAATATACTATAAACTATAAACTCTTTATAATCTAATCTTAACCAAAATTTGATCTCAGAATATTTAACTTTATAACTCGTCTCTATTACCATTTGAACTAACGATGGAGTTATATCGCACACACTAAAGATCCCTCAATACGCATANATAGAGCAGAGATGAGATGGGGGAAGTTAAGGTGTAAGTGGTTGGACAAATGGCTATCAGTGAGAACTTCATGGAGAGTGTTGAAAGTTACATGGCTACTTTTGTGGGTTGTTTGATCTGTGGATCTTTGTTATTTACTTAGTCAAATGTCCCAAGCTACTCAACAGCCTTGTGAATCGGTGCAAGTAAACAAGTGTTGAACCGATGCTTTCTGTGTGTGGCAGAGCTGAGAACCTGTCTGTGAGGACTAACTAGGGTTGTTGGCTAGGCTTGTTGGTCAGTATGATGGTGGTGAATTGGAAGACCTCATTATTATTATTTTTGTCACCCTGTCAGAACCGTTCGTACCGATTTACATATTTTAACTAATTCTCTATTCCCTCCAATACAATTCATCAACCCTAAAATTAAAATATTTACGAGTATACTATAAACTATAAACTCTTTATAATATAATCTTAACCAAAATTTGACCTCAGAATATTTAACTTTATAACTCGTCTCTATTATCATTTGAACTAGCGATGGAGTTATATCATTCCTATATTTGGCACACACTAAAGATCCCTCAATACGCATCAAGTGATTCAACATTCAACCAAGACATGGTTTATTTCAAGAGAAAGATAAGGGACTCAACTGAGACACCAAAACACAGCTCGTATATTAATATCACTGTCAGGAAGAACATGAGGTGTGAAAATGGCCAAAATAAAAACTCTGAAATGACTCTCCTAGAACCCAATTTATTACAGAAAATTTGGACGACAAAAGCAGAAAATCTCACTAACCAAAGTGCCATAGCAACACCAGAAAAAAGAACGTAGAGAAGTTGCTAGAACTAGAACTACAAAATATTTCCCACCCAAAAAAAAAAAAACCTTTCTTCAGCTTGCTGACAGAAGAACACAGGTAAAACTGAAACCACTGATAAGAATGTAAGGGCAATGAATTAAACTGCTCAATGGGTATATGAACTACTTGGATAATTTCTCCCTCTTTTCTCCTACGTAACGGTTTTCTGTTTTGGAATGTATTTTATCTTGAAACCCTTTTCAGGCTTTGTTCTAATCTTGGCTTTAGCATTTCCAATGACCGATGGCTCAACAGCCTCAACGTCGGCCAGCCGGTTCTCTGCAACGCCCAGAGAGCTACGATTGTGAATCTCTGATGCCGGAGTTACTACTTGCAAGTCATTTTCTGCACTGGAGCATCCTCGTGGTTCTGGTTCCGGGCATAGTACTAATTTCACATGGTCTGCTGAGATTGCTTCCTTCCATCCTGCATCAAATTTCCAGGCCAATCAGACAAAGAAGTAAATGAATCAAAAGAAGCTACAAATACTTAAGATTGGAAGACTGGAACATGAGTTCTGGGCAAAATAAGAGGAATAGAGACAGAATGAACATACTCTGTGCAAGAAAAGCTTTCGCAGCACTGCTGGAGAACAGCAAGCCTTCTGGATGTGCATTTTCTTCCAAGGGTGGACGAGAAGAGTTTTCTCTCTCACTATCATAAATATCCACAGCACACGATTGCACACAACTATCATTGGAAACAGTTCCATCATCACCTTTTTCTGAAATTAATCCCTCTTCAGCTTCTCGATTACTACTTTGAACTGCCAAAGGACCACTTGTTTCATGCCGACTCACAGGCCTCCAAAGCTTAACAGCCGATCGGTTTGTGCCACAATGAACAGAATCAGACTTTAAAATCTTTTCCTGAAAATTATTTTTCTTTGGCACCGTATGCTCTGTGCTGCAATCATCTTCAGTTTCAGCCAAAGAATTACCTTGTTGCTGTGATGTACAATTTCTCACGGGAATTGATATAGAACCAATCATCATCACATCACACTTATTTTGATCTGTTTGGTTCATTGCCTCTTCATGTAATCTGGTTCTCAAACTCTCCCCATCCTTTTCAGCTTTCCTGGTCCAAACTTTACTGCCATTAACGAGAGCAGCCCTTGGACCTCTGGGGAGTCCATGCTTTTGCGTAGGTTCAAGCTTCAAACCTTGAAGATTCTGACTACCATGAAAGCCATTACGCCCACCATGCTGTGATTTTGGCAACTGCCATCGACTGATGACTACATGCCGATTACCATTTGCCGGCATCGTTTGGAGTTCAGCATTCTGGTTAGTGCTTGATTCTGAATGTTCACTGCCAAATCCAGATTGAGCTTCAATATCCAAATCTTCATCTTTGTTAGAGAACTCAACAGGATCAATGACAGACAAAACATCATCAGGGATGTCTAGAGCATTTGAATTGGATTCAGACAGAGCTGAAGGGCTGGATGTTTCTGCTGGTGGTGAACTGTCTATCATATCAGAAGTGATGTTCGAATATGCATTTTCACCATTTGATTGTTCTTTTGCTTTCTGCTCCTTCTGCCGAAGCTTTTTCTGTCTTTTTCTTTCCAACAGCTCAGCTTGCCTATCATAATTCCAAATTTATATTTAAAGGCAGTCTTCTTGACCCTTGGAGGAGTTGTTCAGAAACATGAAATAATAAAGTGCTTTCCTTGGGGACACCAACAACCATGGTCTCCTTTAATTTTACAAAACCAATTCTCTTCATCCATCTTTCAAAGTCTTTTGCAAAATGATTTTTCAATGAACAAATAACACTGAATGGATTTGGACAAAAGGGCCTCCAGATACGCACATATGCATTGAACATTTAAACAGATCAACTGCAGGTTCATATACCTGATGACTTTTCCATCAATAGATAATCACCATATATTAACAGTCAAGACGTGAAAGTTAGAGATAAGGTATTAAGATAGAATTATTTGATAAAGGAGAGAAAAGAACCAAACATCCATAATAGTTCAAGGCTTCAAGCATTAAACTTGTTTGCACAAACTCCATGTGTATGTCTCTTGTTTAACTTTTTCCAAAACATTATACCACTCAACTTGGAGGCCTTGGCAAAACAAGAAATAGGATATAACCAACTAAATGATTTGTCATCTTTAATTGTTTATCATTTGTTAATCCCACAGCCAAGACACTAGGAATTTCATTTGGACCAGACTGGCACTGACGAACAAAGTACTATCAAGCAGTTCAGATGTGTGTATCATTTGATGCAATTTACCTTTTCTGAGCCGCTTCTTCCTCCTCCACAAGCAACTTCTGGCATCTCAAAGCTTCAGCATCTTTGTCAGCAAGCCATGCCTTCACCTAAGCACATAAGAATATCAATTCAATATGGTTAAATTATTGTGTGTGTGTGTGTGTGTNCCTCCACAAGCAACTTCTGGCATCTCAAAGCTTCAGCATCTTTGTCAGCAAGCCATGACTTCACCTAAGCACATAAGAATATNTGTGTGTATCATTTGATGCAATTTACCTTTTCTGAGCCGCTTCTTCCTCCTCCACAAGCAACTTCTGGCATCTCAAAGCTTCAGCATCTTTGTCAGCAAGCCATGCCTTCACCTAAGCACATAAGAATATCAATTCAATATGGTTAAATTATTGTGTGTGTGTGTGTGTGTGAGAGAGAGAGAGAGAGATGGTACAGCAAGTGGAGTTTAAAAGTAGAAATAGAGAACACTTGTGCATATTCCAATCAATGCCCCCAAATTTGCCAAGTCGGGCACAACTATGGACATATCCTTCAAAGCTACGGATACCCTATTCCACCNAGTAGAAATAGAGAACACTTGTGCATATTCCAATCAATGCCCCCAAATTTGCCAAGTTGGGCACAACTATGGACATATCCTTCAAAGCTACGGATACCCTATTCCACCGGTAAATCATTCAAAACGAAACTTGCCCATGCATTTTCCATAAAAAGCATGTATGCATGCAACGACACACCACAGATGCACACATTTACACACAGACAGTCACCAGGGGCGGAGCTAAGCTTGGTCCAGGGTGGGCAAGTTTCCCCCTCAACAAAAAAAAAAATTTATTACCTATGTATATATATTATATATTTGTATAATATATTGCTTATGCCCACCCAAAGCCAAAAACAAAAGTGTTTGGCCCACCACTATCCNTGTGTTTCTATGCGTTTCCATATTTTTTCTGCGTTTCCATTGCGTTTCCGAAATGTTTCCGAAACGTTTCTATTTTTGAGTTGACCGAAACGGTACTTCGAAACGAAATTTTGATCCTTGTATGTACCCATCACCACTTAAACCAAAGACTCGAAGTGAGTACAAAACCCGGTTGAATGCATCCTCAATTTTTTTTCTTAATATTACCTATATATATTTTAAATATTTCTTTAATATTTTTAATTATGCTCACTCTATTTTTTTGGCACATCAATTAGTGTACACTTATATTAAATGAATATGAATTTTTCTAACACATTTTGGACATATTATGTACCTATCTAGATAAATTTTGAATATAGTAGAATCATTTTGCACTTTATAAGAATAGAAAAGACATGATATACATATTGGCTAGTTTACTTGCGATTCTGATATTTATTTTACTAATTATGGTAGACATTATAAATTGCGTGATGAACTGCATAATCGAATAAGTGATAAATATATAAGTGATAACATGATTATGTATATAAAGATAATAAAATTGTTATGCAATGGTTTGCAATGATAAAAAAATTCACCAGAGTCAATTCTAAATAATTTTAATTAGCCTATATTTTGTAAAAATATATAAATAGTCTTTTTTTTTTAATTGTTATCGTTTATATATACTAGGCTTACTAATTTTTGATTTATTGGGTTTAATGAACTTTTAAGTATTAAATATGATATAATTAAATATAAATTATTACCTTACTTCTATTGAATGAAGAAAAATATATTTAGTTTGTTAAAATATTTGTGCCCCCCCTAGCATGATTTTTTTGCTCCGCCCTGGCCAGTCACCCTCGCGGGCAACATTCAATAATTCAATATCCCNTGTTTCCGAAACGTTTCTATTTTTGAGTTGACCGAAACGGTACTTCGAAACGAAATTTTGATCCTTGTATGTACCCATCACCACTTAAACCAAAGACTCGAAGTGAGTACAAAACCCGGTTGAATGCATCCTCAATTTTTTTTCTTAATATTACCTATATATATTTTAAATATTTCTTTAATATTTTTAATTATGCTCACTTTATTTTTTTGGCACATCAATTAGTGTACACTTATATTAAATGAATATGAATTTTTCTGACACATTTTGGACATATTATGTACCTATCTAGATAAATTTTGAATATAGTAGAATCATTTTGCACTTTATAAGACNCTCATTAGCATTTCATGTGTATTATAAGACCTTAATATTATGTAAAAATGTGTTTATTTCATAAAAATTAAGTGTTTGAAACTAATTTAAGTGACTTTCGCCTCAAGTCAAGCCCTTTTTTTCCCTCAAATTTAAATTTATTCTTGTATAAATTGATGTTAACCTAATAAATATGTTGAATTAATAAATTATTTAGCATATCTTTATAAATTAATGGATTGCATTTGTGTTTCTATGCGTTTCCATATTTTTTCTACGTTTCCATTGCGTTTCCGAAATGTTTCCGAAACGTTTCTATTTTTGAGTTGACCGAAACGGTACTTCGAAACGAAATTTTGATCCTTGTATGTACCCATCACCACTTAAACCAAAGACTCGAAGTGAGTACAAAACCCGGTTGAATGCATCCTCAATTTTTTTTCTTAATATTACCTATATATATTTTAAATATTTCTTTAATATTTTTAATTATGCTCACTTTATTTTTTTGGCACATCAATTAGTGTACACTTATATTAAATGAATATGAATTTTTCTGACACATTTTGGACATATTATGTACCTATCTAGATAAATTTTGAATATAGTAGAATCATTTTGCACTTTATAAGACTAGAAAAGACATGATATACATATTGGCTAGTTTACTTGCGATTCTGATATTTATTTTACTAATTATGGTAGACATTATAAATTGCGTGATGAACTGCATAATCGAATAAGTGATAAATATATAAGTGATAACATGATTATGTATATAAAGATAATAAAATTGTTATGCAATGGTTTGCAATGATAAAAATATTCACCAGAGTCAATTCTAAATAATTTTAATTAGCCTATATTTTGTAAAAATATATAAATAGTCTTTTTTTTTAATTGTTATCGTTTATATATACTAGGCTTACTAATTTTTGATTTATTGGGTTTAATGAACTTTTAAGTATTAAATATGATATAATTAAATATAAATTATTACCTTACTTCTATTGAATGAAGAAAAATATATTTAGTTTGTTAAAATATTTGTGCCCCCCCTAGCATGATTTTTTTGCTCCGCCCTGGCCAGTCACCCTCGCGGGCAACATTCAATAATTCAATATCCCACCAAACAAAAATTAATTAATGGGCCAAAAAGGGGATACCAGTCTCTGTTCAACAAGGAAGCTGGTGCAAGCAACTAAGTTCTTTATCTCAAGGCCAATTTTCCCAGCTTCCCCATCAAAAACATACTTTTGCATTGATTCAGCTGTGCCAGCACATAAGAACGTCCTCTCACTAGCATCATCAAGGATAGTAAATAGTTCTCGAGAGGATATTGGAAGCCTGGAATGTCTAGCCTGGATGACATCCTGTAAATGATGCTTCTTTAGCATATCCATAAAGAAAAAGGATGATGGCAGCAAACAACAAATGGAAACAGACACATGGTAGTTGAAAACTGGTGCCTTGTTAGTGCGANGGATGACATCCTGTAAATGATGCTTCTTTAGCATATCCATAAAGAAAAAGGATGATGACAGCAAACAACAAATGGAATTAGACACATGGTAGTTGAAAACTGGTGCCTTGTTAGTGCGAGTGTTTTTCTCCTCTCTTTTTTTTCTTTGGGGTTGGGGGGGAAAGGGTTGAATGGGAGGAGGATCAATAAATCATCCCCTACCAAAAGTGCAGAGCCGGCCTTCACATAAACTTGTGGAAGAGCACAAAACCCTGGTTTGCAGATAAATGACATCAATGCCCCAATGATTGAAGAACCGGGAACTTCCTAAAAAGTGTAGTCAATCAGAAATTATAATTCAGATAATAAGAGAAGGATGATCCAAAAAAGAGGAATACAAACAGAACAAAAGACTAAAATGCATGTTGTTTACAAGAGAGCTAAAAAAACTGAAAGAGAAACAATAAACAATACATAGAATACAAAAAATTCCCTTGGGCCACAATCATCTCTATGAGGGAGAGTATGTGTGTGTTTTTCCCCCCGGGGGGCAGGGGGGTTGGGCAGAGAGAGAGGTCTGCATTTCATACTGCTGGAAGATATCCTTTAGAATAGTAAAAAGGAGAGTCTAATTCCACAAACCTACTAACAGAGCTAATATAAGTTACCATCAATTTCAGTATTCCCAATGTAATCAAAATAAGTCAGTGGATGTAAAGACCAGATTGGTACCTCCAAAGTCACATCATTAAATGAGACAACTTCCTTGGCCTCGTCCAAAGATAGCTGCATATAAAGGGAAAAAAAAACATAAGGACGATTTAGTTGAAGGCCTCTGAAACAACTATTTGAGTAATTACCTTGTCCCAAAATGCTGCCAACAAATCCCTACTTTTATGAGACTCCTACACAATGCAAATAGAAAATCAGACAAAGCAGAGGACAAATAATCAGAAAGAACCATGTCCCATGCAAAGCAAAAGAACAGGCAATTAATTAAGCTAGTCATAGCAATATGTTTGCTTCTAATGATGGCAATTGTAAATAGGTTTAAACTTCAAAGGCTGAAGAAGAACCTATTAAAAAGAAAGAAGCACATATTGTCAATCATAGTCTTAAAAGTAAAGGCTGAAAGCAGTCATGAAACCTTATCAACATTCAAAGACCGACGGTGCACACGTATATGTCTGCGGTAGTTGATAGTTGAACAAAATTCCCGAAAACACTTGTCACACTTCTGCATCTGAATTTTCAGAGGAGTCAGCAAAGGCCAACCAGGGAGATCTGCAAGAAACGAGAAGTAACAATTCAAAATACTTTGTTCAACATTAGTCCTAAACTGTTGCCAGCTACAAGCCCAGTACCTACTTCCACATCTAAAATACAATTTCCAGGCCTTAGCAGTCATATGTTTAGACTTTAGAGGCATTCTTTTTCCCTTCATGTGGTCCACCACTTTTCTTAGCCCCATTGACCTCAGATGCAAATGAATTGAGTCCATTGCTACATTATAGAGATTGTTCCCTCTCTTTTATTGAGTTGTTTAACTTTGAAACATTAGAAAATTTTCTGGCACCTTGTTGATCCAAGGCATGAAGAAATTGGATCCACTGCACTGGACCGTCCCCTGTCCTTGAGAAAGAAAGCAAGGGCTCTTTCCCTATCGCCTGTCTGATGTAAGTGTCAAGAGAATCATTCCCCTCCTCAGATTTCATCATAGTTTCAAGAGAATTGGCCGCCCTGGGTTTTGCAACTGGCATCTATGCTTCAAAGCAACTCGTTTGGAAAACAAAACTGCACCAATAAAATGATAACAAATAGAAATAAGCAAAAAAGATTAAACCACAACATTTCATTTATGAATCATGGTTAAAGGACTGTAAGGCCTCAATACACGGAAGCAGGAGAATAAAAAAGCTACTTGAGCTAGTAATCCATACAACAACTCTCCCCCCCCCCCCCCCCCAAAATAAAAAAAAAAAAAA
>CAUOFW020009168.1:837574-902230 GCA_963454935.2 Ilex paraguariensis | reverse complement strand
CCCCCCCCCCCAACCCCCCCAAAAATAAAAAAATAAAAAGCCCCAACCCTGCCCACCTTAAACAAGAAAACTTATGCAAGAGATTCACTCAGCTAAAGTTGCAATAGCACAAAATCAAAGAAAGTGCTGCCTTGGTAAATCATTTCATTTTTTTCGACAAATAAAGGAGGATGCAAGGCAATGTAAGATAAATAAACCACTAGTCACAAGCTGCATACATTTGGATAAACAAGTGATCGTTGAAATCTAAAAGATTGTGGTAATATAAAACAGTTGGACCATAACAAGTACAATATCACACAACAAATACAATGTCAACAAATGCCTCTCCACTCATTACCAATCGGTTCCGAGTGGCTGCTCTAACAGTATGCTCAACATTTTCTCATGCAACTATGATTGCCAATCAAGAGCCAGATCATTTTGTATTTCTAACCCTACGTCCAAACTGGATCAAAGCATATGCAATTAGAATGTAAGCCTTGGACAGTGGACATCTCCACATAAAAATTTATATTTTCCTTCTCCATGTTGGTATTTTCAAGAGCAGAACATCTGATCCACCAATATTATCAGGTGATACAACTACTAGAGGATGCAATAATCCTTGATCATAATTTTCTAGAACTATTACCAAATAAATAAAAGGGTAAGAAATAATAATTAGGGCATAAACAAAGGAGAAGTTCTCATCCCAAAATTGATGGCACATTTTAGTAAATGTCGTGATTATTTCCTAATGCAATAAATCAAACTTGTATTCCACACTCCCCCTTTTCTACACATACCCACACACCCGCACACGCATGCATCATTAATCATGTGTGCGGGTATCTAAGGCATCTGCACCCAGTAAATGAAGTTATTGAAATGAAAGCCTTTTTCGGATGGCATTAGCATAAAGCAATAACAGTATAAGATGTCAATACTAAACGGTAAAGAGACCACTATCACATAAAAATAAAGTAAAATACTCTAAATTGCCAATGCGGAACCAAACTCCCATTTCTACCACCAAACTGACAAACTGGATCCACTATTTATGTAGTTGGTGTGATTATATTCATGTAGAGCCACAGTTACACGCATAGACCAGTCAACAACAAAATACCCACAAAAATGGATTCGTGAAGGTCACACCTCACATGCCGATTCAACGAACTAAACACACCAAAATCAAAAACTCAAATAAACGGAAAAAAAAAAAAAAAAAAAAAGAGCATAATACAGCATGCAAAATATGCAGCGCAACCGACTGACGCGGATCAAAAATCAAGCAATAAAAAGGTAACACTAGATCAAAATAAATATTAAAGAATTGAAAAACTCAAAAGAATTGAGTAAGTAAAAATATTTTCTAGGGTTTGAGTTCACTTGATCCGTGATCAGAACGTCACAGTACTGTTCGAGGAAAGAGCAGGCTAAGAGACGAAAAGAGTTGTTTACGTACCAGTGTGGATGTGATTTGAGAGATCACCGGGGATCGGAGGGATTCGAAATCGCCGCCAAAGCGACGACGGCGATGAATATACAGGTCGTAATATACGATACTATGTCGCCGAATTCTGGAGAGAGAGAGGGAGTGAAAATTGAGGGGGAGGAGAAGTAGAAAAGGAGAGAAATATATAAAGGCGAAATCGGAAACCCTTTACCAGCAAGGAAACCTTAATTTTATAAAATTTTATTTATAAAAGATTTAGCTTAAAAACTTAAATGAGAGCACCACGAGCATTGTTAGGGCGTGGGTCACGGGCTTGTTCAACCAATTGGACCATGGGCCACTGAATGAATTTAGAGTAAAATCAAATAATTTGGTCAAAAATAAAAAAAAATTATGTCTAAGTAATAAAGTCATTAAAACAATTTAAATGTTATATTATTCAGTCAAATATAAGATCATTTATCATTACTAGAATTTTGAAGCAATCCTAATCATTTTTTTTTAATGCGATCATGGACACTAGGGCCGAAAGCGAAAAAAATAAATTAGATTTTTTTTATTATCAATAATAAAAATATTTTTTTTTAAATATAAAAATATTAATTAAGTTTTTATATTCAATTTTTTGTTATCATAATTGAACTTGGTAAGAAAAANTCAACCAATTGGACCATGGGCCACTGAATGAATTTAGAGTAAAATCAAATAATTTGGTCAAAAATAAAAAAAAATTCTGTCTAAGTTATAAAGTCATTAAAACAATTTAAATGTTATATTAAGATCATTTATCATTACTAGAATTTTGAAGCAATCCTAATCATTTTTTTTAATGCGATCATGGACACTAGGGCCGAAAGCGAAAAAAATAAATTAGATTTTTTTTATTATCAATAATAAAAATATATTTTTTTTTTTTTGGGGGGGGGGAAGACGTAGCTTTAGTTTTATTAGAACCTTTTTACTTTTGTTTTCAAAAAATTAAATGTTAGGACCTTTTAATTTCGTGAGCTGAATTAATAAGCTCGACTCAAGTTCAATTATTTTGTTTAGACTTAAATTTAAGTTTTTTATGAAACTTATTTCTTATGGATTTAGATTTTTTTATTGTGAAAATTAGAGCTAAGTCTTTTTAGATGGATTTTTAATGACTTAAATCTATTTTTTATCTTACTAATAAGTACTTAAATCTATTATTTTTTTTTAAATACCAAAAATATATTTAACAATGTCATTATGTTCAATTATAGAAATAGTTTAAAGACTTTGAAAAATAGCTTTAAATTAATTTTTTAAATTAAAAATTATTATCTCTTAATTCACTCTTAAATTGAAATTCAAATTTATATTCTCTCTCTTGTTAAAAAAAGATCATCACTCAAATATAACAAATATTTCTCCTTAAATATTATTTCTTCCTCTATAACATCAAAATCAGTAGGGTTTGAAACATCATCAACAACTACTATATCTTTTACTGCGTTTTTGTTATCATAAATTTCTATGTCTTTGATTTTTGAAAAAAAAAATTAAAAATTTTGCTCAATGTGTTATTAATTTTGATAAAGACAAAATTCAAGGCATGGACCTTCATGATCCAAGAACCCAAAGAGTCCAGGAACCCTTTGATTGCACAACGACCCCAAATGGGGCACCCACAGCTTGCCCACATCGGAAGTCTAGAAGGCTGAACTCAAGGGAGAAAGCCCAACATCTTCAGAGGGTTTGTAATCCAACCTAACCCCAATCCAATCCAGCTAGTGAATAGCCCAGGTTAGAGAGACACAACCTAATACAAACTTTAGAGTATCCCTTTGCGCCACGTGTCCCTAAGGACAAGGAGGCCATCACTGACACACCCGACAATCACACACTTCTAAATACATAGAGTATTGGTATGCATAACAATTCAGAGATCACAGGCACAATGACTCTAAACGACGGAGGTTGTTGTAGGACAGCAACAAAAGGGCCCATAGAATCAGCCAAAATGAAGAAGGAACCACAAAACCCCTAAAGGAGATGATTTGTATAAATAAAATACTATTAACCTACCACGAAAAGAAGATTATCTTCCCCATTACTCTAAAAAGCCCTAAGAGCATTGGAAAGAGGATAGGAAGCTTCAGTTTTTTAAAAGGTCCAACACTTGTAATATCATCGTCTTCACCAGAGATTAATATACAACCTCAGAGAGTAAGAGTCTCTCTTACAGTGGATGTAGTTTTAGTCCTCCGACTAAGGTGAATCACTTACATTTCATGTTCTTTTATCCACCATCTACTTTCCATTTATTCAACCAATCCACTAACATTCTTGTAATATTGTGTTAGTGGGCTTGAGCTGTTATTTCCGAGCACCATCAAGTTTGATCCCCAATTTTATTTGTATTTATTTGATAAATAATTTTCAAATTTTTTCAATATTTCGTATTATTATTTTTTTGTTGACTATGTTACTATTTTTTTTAATTGATTATGTTACTATTTTTTTTTTCATGTTACTATTTTTTATTGAGTATGTTATTACTTTTTCAGTGTTATTTTTTTTGATACTAAAGAATTTGAGACTTCTTCCTCTAATTACGAGTTTGAATGTTATTTTTATTTTCAATTTTATTCAATGTTCTATATTGCTATTTTTTTTTTCCTGAACATGTTACAGTTTTTATTAAGAATGCCACTGTTTTTGTTAAGAATGTTATTATTTTTGTTAAATATGTTACTATTGTTATTTTAAAAAAATATTAATAATGAATGCTACTATTTTTTTATATTTAAATGTTGCTATTTTTTGTGTTTAAATAATATTATTTTTTATATTTAAATGATAAACTTTTTTTTATATTTGAATGTTACTATTTTTTTTTTTATTTTTTTTATATATATAAGGATGACAGTGGATCGAAATGGGGGCGGGGGGTATAGTCTTCATCCCTGTACCTGTTTAAAAAAAATTTGTCCCCTGTTAATAGGTATAATTTTTATCATCATCCTTGTTCGCGGGTAAATTTGTAATTCTCGTCTCCCACCTTCAACTCTGCCCCCCACCCCCCGTCCACCTTACCCGCCCAAGTCAGAGTCTAAGCCCAAANATTTTTTTTAAATACCAAAAATATATTTAACAATGTCATTATGTTCAATTATAGAAATAGTTTAAAGACTTTGAAAAATAGCTTTAAATTAATTTTTTAAATTAAAAATTATTATCTCTTAATTCACTCTTAAATTGAAATTCAAATTTATATTCTCTCTCTTGTTAAAAAAAGATCATCACTCAAATATAACAAATATTTCTCCTTAAATATTATTTCTTCCTCTATAACATCAAAATCAGTAAGATTTGAAACATCATCAACAACTACTATATCTTTTACTGCGTTTTTGTTATCATAAATTTCTATGTCTTTGATTTTTGAAAAAAAAAATTAAAAATTTTGCTCAATGTGTTATTAATTTTGATAAAGACAAAATTCAAGGCATGGACCTTCATGATCCAAGAACCCAAAGAGTCCAGGAACCCTTTGATTGCACAACGACCCCAAATGGGGCACCCACAGCTTGCCCACATCGGAAGTCTAGAAGGCTGAACTCAAGGGAGAAAGCCCAACATCTTCAGAGGGTTTGTAATCCAACCTAACCCCAATCCAATCCAGCTAGTGAATAGCCCAGGTTAGAGAGACACAACCTAATACAAACTTTAGAGTATCCCTTTTGCGCCACGTGTCCCTAAGGACAAGGAGACCATCACTGACACACCCGACAATCACACACTTCTAAATACAGAGAGTATTGGTACACATAACAATTCAGAGATCACAGGCACAATGACTCTAAACGATNTTTGTATTCACAACAACATGTATATATATAAAATAATAATAACGGGTAAAGCAGAGCGGGGCGGGGGTAAGTGTCAGCCCATCCCCGCACGGGTTTATATGAATATCTCCATATACGTCCACCGTTCAATACGTATGGTCTATCCCCGATCCAAAANATGATTTGTATAAATAAAATACTATTAACCTACCACGAAAAGAAGATTATCTTCCCCATTACTCTAAAAAGCCCTAAGAGCATTGGAAAGAGGATAGGAAGCTTCAGTTTTTGAAAAGGCCCAACACTTGTAATATCATCGTCTTCACCAGAGATTAATATACGATCTCAGAGAGTAAGAGTCTCTCTTACAGTGGATGTAGTTTTAGTCCTTCGACTAAGGTGAATCACTTACATTTTGTATTCTTTTATCCACCATCTATTTTCCATTTATTCAACCAATCTACTAACATCCTTGTAATATTGTGTTAGTGGGCTTGAGTTGTTATTTCCGAGCACCATCAAGTTTGATCCCCAATTTTATTTTTATTTATTTGATAAATAATTTTCAAAATTTTTCAATGTTTCGTATTATTATTTTTTTGTTGACTATGTTACTATTTTTTTTAATTGATCATGTTACTATTTTTTATTGAGTACGTTATTACTTTTTCAGTGTTATTTTTTTTGATACTAAAGAATTTGAGACTTCTTCCTGTAATTATGAGTTTGAATGCTATTTTTATTTTCAATTTTATTCAATGTTCTATATTGCTATTTTTTTTTTCCTGAACATGTTACAATTTTTATTAAGAATGCCACTGTTTTTGTTAAGAATGTTATTATTTTTGTTAAATATGTTACTATTGTTATTTTAAAAAAATATTAATAATGAATGCTACTATTTTTTTATATTTAAATGTTGCTATTTTTTGTGTTTAAATAATATTATTTTTTATATTTAAATGATAACTTTTTTTTATATTTGAATGTTACTATTTTTTTTATTTTTTTTATATATATAAGGATGACAGTGGATCGAAATGGGGGCGGGGGTATAGTCTCCTTCCCTGTACCTGTTTAAAAAAATTTTGTCCCCTGTTAATAGGTATAATTTTTATCATCATCCCTGTTCGTGGGTAAATTTGTAATTCCCGTCTCCCACCTTCAACTCTGCCCCCCACCCCCCGTCCACCTTACCCGCCCAAGTCAGAGTCTAAGCCCAAACCAATATAATCTAAAATTATAAATAAATCTAACATTCTAAATTATTTAACATAATTATAAAATATCATAACATAATTAAAAATTTATCATTTAAAACATAATATAATTAAAACTTTGTTTACAACATAATTCAATATAATATAATTAAAAGTTTGTCTCCCTTGTAAGTCCAACATAATATCATGCAACACAACATAATGTAATATAACATAATCTAACATAAAAAAATATAAAAACAAAGATCTACACTTTTACAAGCCAAAACCATTAAAAAAAATAATTTTCAAAAGAAAAAATCATTCAGTAATATGTAGATTTGTATTCACAACAACATGTATATATATAAAATAATAATAACGGGTAAAGCAGAGCGGGGCGGGGGTAAGTGTCAGTCCATCCCCGCACAGGTTTATATGAGTATCTCCGTATATGTCCACCGTTCAATATGTATGGTCTATCCCCGATCCAAAAGAAATTAGTTTGGACAAATACTCATTTATCCGGTCTACTGCCATCCTAGATATAGATAGATATGAGAGGAAAAAAAATTTAATATTAGTCAAATTTATAAAATTTAGGAGTTTTTAATTTTTAATTTTATTTCACTTCTAAAGGGAATGGATAGTCTGATAAAATTGACAAAAAACGGACTTCATAACAAATAAATTTTTTTGTCGGACTTAAGTCCAAATAGAGAGACCGACACCTAAATTTTTATTTTTTATTTAGACTATTAATACACACCTTAAAATTATGCAACCTTAGTTGAAGTAAGACCTAAAATTCAGACTTTAAGAGCCCAGTGATTGGGGCGGCGCCGATGGGCAGACACCTTTCTAGAGAGTTTCTCTCAGTTTTCCAGTGCCTAAATCATTTTTCATGGATGGTGACACAGGCCAATGTCTTTCTTAGCATATTAATCCATTAATGTGACTCAGACCAAAAAAAAAAATTCAAGGTTACTGTATCAATTTTTTCAAGTTCGAGCATGCTGACACAAGCCCATGTCTTGTTTAGTGTATGAGTCTATTAAGGTAACTTAGATAAAAAGCTTTTAAGAGTTATTATATGGATGTTTCAAGTTCAACTCTCATAACAGTTTTATTAACTTGACACACATGATTTGCATACATCCTTGGGTACATCTAGAATTTAGATTAAAATTAGGAATTAAAAGAATGAGGGGAGATGATATGCTTAAGACGATCTAACCCTCCACCTATTTTCAAATTCCAAATTCTTCGACAAAACTTTAGAACAGAGCAGTTGATAAACGGTGGTTTTGAGTACAATTTTTTTCAATCCTAAATTATTTGTTGTTGATTCAAGTGAAACGTGCTATACATAAATGAGAACTCCACCAATACTTATTATTGAGGTGAATTGCGGAAAAATGTATTGGAGGACAATCAATTGTATATCTTTTACAAAAGTGAAATTGCATAACAACTTTTATNGTAACTTAGATAAAAAGCTTTTAAGAGTTATTATATGGATGTTTCAAGTTCAACTCTTATAACAGTTTTATTAACTTGACACACATGATTTGCATACATCCTTGGGTACATCTAGAATTTAGATTAAAACTATGAATTAAAAGAATGAGTGGAGATGATATGCTTAAGACGATCTAACCCTCCACCTATTTTCAAATTCCAAATTCTTCGACATAACTTTAGAACAGAACAGTTGATAAACAGTGGTTTTGAGTACAATTTTTTTCAATCATAAATTATTTGTTGTTGATTCAAGTGAAACGTGCTATACATAAATGGGAACTCCACCAATACTTATTATTGAGGTGAATTGTGGAAAAATGTATTGGAGGACAATCAATTGTATATCTTTTACAAAAGTGAAATTGCATAACAACTTTTATGCTCCCAACATCTTTAGNTCAAGTGAAACGTGCTATACATAAATGGGAACTCCACCAATACTTATTATTGAGGTGAATTGCGGAAAAATGTATTGGAGGACAATCAATTGTATATCTTTTACAAAAGTGAAATTGCATAACAACTTTTATACATAACACACATATGAATACATGACACATGCAATTGATTGGCTCATTTTTGACATATATCCGCGAAATATTTGCAACCAGATTATTGACCCTTTTTGGACACATATCCGTGAGAAAATACAAGTTCCTCGTTTTTCATATAACATCTTTCGAGCAATGACGAGATTTGTGTATANTTTGGACACATATCCGTGAGAAAATACAAGTTCCTCGTTTTTCATATAACATCTTTCAAGCAATGACGAGATTTGTGTATACAGCAGCTCATATGTATCTGCAAATGTTGAACTAAACAAGCCAACTAGAAAAACAGACACATTAGCACACGGAATGTAGGAAATTAATTGTTTTGTCTTGAAAAGCAGAAGAAGAAAAAAAAAGTTCATAATTTATAAGCATCAAAAGTTTATGGTAACTCCATTTTTCCAGTATTGCAAGCATCCAACTATAAGAACTTTTGAGTCAACTGAGCAACTCTCCGGCTACTTTTTTCATCATGCCTTTGATCTGTAAACGGAACAAAAACAACAACAATACATGCATGTTTCAATTGAAAATGGAGAAAAATTTAAAGGAAAAACTGAAAAGTCAAGGTAATTACTCAAGTAGGATTTGTGAGAATAATAGTTTTATCATGTGTCATAAAACATACGTAGAAACAGAAGTAGTAAAAAGTTCCAGTTAAAATGGGAGAAGTGGTAACAAATATACCTGTTTTCCTGAAAGACCGATACCCTGCAAATCATCAAGCTGCAAGGCAAAGCGTTTGCATATGAAAATCGACTAACAAAAAAGTTCAATAGGCCTAATAATTTAAAAATTTCTTACATTCTTGAAGGGTTCAGGAGATTCTTGACGAAGTTCAAGAATGTAGGTGGCTCTTTTCTCCCCAATACCCTATAGAGACATATCATACAAGACTTAGAAATTTGCCAAATATATAGGGAGCAATGTTTATGTGAAATTTGAAAGGTAAAAAACTCTACCCTTAATCCTTTCAATTCTTCCCTGTAATAATAGAAAATAAAAATAGCATCAATCAGTTTGAATTATCGTACCTGCAATAATAAAACTAGATGTGCTTCTGAGCAAAAAAAAAAGGTTGTGAACAACAAAAAATGTTCATTGATTCCTTGAGCTTTTACAAATTAAAACCAGTTGAGCACTTTTACTTGATGCTCAACCAGAGTGGTCCTCCACGTTTCTCATTACATGTACACCAAGCACTTCATTTAGAGATGAAAATTTNTTGAGCTTTTACAAATTAAAACCAGTTGAGCACTTTTACTTGATGCTCAACCAGAGTGGTCCTCCACGTTTCTCATTACATGTACACCAAGCACTTCATTTAGAGATGGTGCTTGCTAACACTACATATAAATGTACTTTGGCTCATTGAACTCAAGGACTAGAGATGTTTCAAGTGTTGAGTTGAGTTGAGTTTCCATCCTTGGTGATTCTAGTCTATGGGCTTCAAACCCATCCTTTTTGGCCAAATGGGAATTTCTTCGAATAAATTCCTTAACCATCATGCCTCTTTGCTGCAAGAAGCCAACTGCCACGGCCCACTTCTCGAAGGATTCAGAGAACTCTAGAGTGGAAATTCCAGAGTAGTCTAGGCCTTCTTCACAGAACATTCTAGATTATACTAGAGATGGAAAGAGAAGCCTAGAAAAACATAGTATTCTAGAGAATTTTTGGGTAAAGAGAAAATTCTTGTACTTTTATATATTATAGATGTTTGTATGGAATATTCTAAACATAGACTAGATGTAGGACACTTGGATTAATCTTAGTCATTCATAATAGGGACAAACAGTCACATAAAAAAGTCAAGGAAGTGTAATTTCCTCTTGTGTACTACAATACTTCCATTCTCTCGAACTCTCTTGTCCTCTCCTTGTGTATTCTCTAGCAAGTTCTCATGAGCTTATATTTTATTTGGACGAGTCAAGATAGATATATAGAGGGAAGGATATTTTTCTTTTAATGCCCGTAACACATGAATCATGAGTAGAAAATATCCATTTATTTAAAAAGTCCAAACACTCATATTCAAATAAATTAATACATAAAGAAAATTTGAAGAAAGCATTTACTCACTTGCTAGCAGTATTTAAAAACTTCAGATATTCTTTAACAAGAGAATGCTGCAAGAACAACAAATGAACTGAAGTTAACCACATTAAAGCCATCAACATATTACACAGTGAAGTTTTTAAAAAAGTATGCTTCAAAAGTTAACCTTTATTCCCGAACTTCGATTATTGAGCGTTTCCCAAGGGCTATTAAATTTTGCAACCTCCAATTTATCATATATTCTTGCATCATGATCCATAGTTGGGGTTTTTGGTTCGACAATATCATAAGAGACTACTTGACCCCTGGACGGAGTATCAACTTCCATTTGTATCTTTTTGCATAGAGGAGTTGAAGAATATAAAGACCTCAAGTTGTTTGATATTTCTCGTAGTCTAGCACTCAATGGTGGTGATCGACCTTCATTTATGAGCAAACTTGTGTTCTCTTTTTCTAGGTCATAACCTGTCATGGCATAAAATAAAAAAAGCAAATAACAAAAGAGTCAGAGTCATATCTCATATCTTGCAAATAAACTTTGAGGGTTTATGTGTACTTACAATCTTCAAAAATAGTCAATGCTTTGGCATCACTATTAATAGCTGCGGTAGCTTCTAAATGATTGCTCATACTTTGCGGCGAAACATCCTGAGAAATAAAAGAACATTCTTGTTATACAAAGCAACTTTCAAATGTCGGTACATCTGAGAAAACCAAACAACATCATCGACTATATAAAGGAAGCCGATAGTAAAGTTTCCAGAAGGGAATTCAAACCAGACTGTGTAACTTGGTTAATTAACATCTTTAGTGAATATCAAGACTCATACAATAGTTCAATGACTTTTCCACTTCAGTAGTTGGTTCATTTTCCCTTAAGGGCAACATACAAATCTTTCAGTGTTACAATGACATCAATTGTTACAATTTAGCTAAAACAATCCATTTCTACCTCGTCCTTGGGTAATCGTGCCAAAAGCATATCCGATCCCGACAATTCCTGCAGACAGTGACAGTTTCAAATCAAAAGTTCATTGAGTACTATAAGTAAATTCATATACAACTTTTCTCCGAGCACTGTACCTCTTCCAATAATTTGGGTGTGTAATTTGGTTGATAAACATCTTTAGCAAGATTTTATCCATATAATATATCAAGACTGTAAAGCAATAATCCATTGATTGACTTCAGTAATTGGTTCATTTCCTTAAGGGCAAATGGGCAATAGACAACAAAGCTTTCAGCGTTACGACATCGATTGCTGCAATTTAGCAAATACCAAACCATTTTTACCTTGTCCTTGGGTACTGGTGCCAAAAGCATATCTGATTTGGCTGATTCCTACAGAGAGTGATAGTGTCAAATCAAAAGTTCCTCAATTGAGTACTGTAAGTAAATTCATCTGGACTTTTCTCCTACCTCTTCCCGTAAGGAAGGTACAATGGCTGAATCAATTTCTGTCAGAAACATTGACTGCATAGTTGAAGCATCATCTGAATGGGACTTAGCCTGCATCAAGTTTTAACCGCTCTTACAAGTTGGAATCCATGGCATTTTCAAACACACCCATATTTTAAAACAAAGAAAGTTCACATCGGGCAAAATTCAAATTTATTAAGCAGATCAAAAGAGAGCAGAAAAGTTGGCACAAACGAGAATAGAGACTTGGTCACTAACCTGAAAAATTTATCATGCAACAATATTTCATTATTTTGGACTTCAATAAGGACCAGAGAAAACCAACCTCAAATGCATCTTACAATTTCCTTCTTTGGATTTCCGCATGCAAGGCATGGGGTTGGGAAGAGAAGAAAAAATATCACACAAGTTCTTAATATGTAATAGGATGGGGTAAACAAACCTGTTTAGAACTGCTCAAATTTCCTTCATCAAAGAGTTTCCTTCAAAAGGAAAAAGAAAAGTTTCTTAGTTGACTTTGTTATCAAAAATTATGTTCAGAGATAGGAGAAGTTATTTAGTTAACTCTGTTACCTTCCCTTCACCATGCAGCTTGCTTTCTTTTCAGAGAAATGTGCTCGGGACACAGATTGTTTTTTCACAGCAGTGGAAACAGTAGAAGGTTTCCCATTTTTCAAGGATGAAACCACCATTTGCTTGGTTGAACCTCTAACTTTCTTTGAGGAGTCTGTCATTACTCGGTTGATGCCTTGACACGACCGAGAAGCTGAACTAACTGCATATAGAGTGTCTCGGCAAAAAGATGGATTCTGCACCCAAAGTTAATTAAGATTGAAATGTGCAAAGTTGTAGACAAGTTCAGAAAACTTCAAAAAGCAAAATAAAACTCTTACCAAACAAGTGAGCATCAGTACGTGATTTTTCCCTAAGGAATCTTGCAGCATGCGAGTCAATTTACTTTCACGATATGGCACACGACTCTCATTGGCATTGATGGCATAAACAACATTCAGTAAGGCATAGAGAGACTTATTGATTCTACTACTCTCAACAAAATAACTGCCATCACTACTACTTCTTCTGACATCCTCGTACCCTAATAAAGATGCATCAAATAGGAAATATTAGAATTAGTGAATGGAAAAATTGGATATTTGCTTTTAGCTTTAGAATTTGTTAAAAAAATATAGAAAATTTAGACCTGCTAGATCAACAAAATTCATCTTGCTCATCTTAGTAAAATTTTCATTGCAAGAGGACACATATATTATCAAACCCTTGTGGCTCTTTTGTGGCAGCTCGAGCGCTATTTTTTGTGCTGGTTTATAAGAATTACATCCATTAAAGTACATCTCTTGAAATTCTGAGATGGATTTCACGGAGACCTAAAAATATAATTAAAAGAAGAAAGTAGGTTATTCACAGTATACTACAAATTAGATCACTCTTATAGAACAGTAAAAATATCACGAAAACCCTATTAACTTGCCTGAGAAAGCCCTCTAAGATTAACTTTGCCTTGAGCATCATCCAATACTTGAACCTCGGGATGTTTAGGATCCAAGATATCATAAACATGGTCCTGAAACACCTCATATAAAGACACACCAACTGACTTCCCAAATTCCTTTGCCATTGAGATGATTTCAGCCATTGCTAGCACAGCCAAACCAGGTTTCTCTTCAGAACCCTTTGATTTGGCAAGATATCAAGAGAAAGCATCCAATGAGTTTCCGGATAAGGTACATGACGTCGTCACATAATCACATCATCAAAACAGAGCGAAAAAGGATATGCAAGACAAAGACAATACACAATTACCTTAACTGTATAGGTTTTTCCACTGCCTCTAGCTCCATAGGCAATAATGGTTGCGTTAAGACCATCAAAAACCTCTGAAACCAGAGGCTTTATCTCTCTTGAAAATATGACGCCAATATCCTCGTTTTGTTCATAGCAATAATCCACTTCACTAGCATCTTTACGACTGCAAAGACAAGAAAGAACTAATCTTCGTATATATCAGGCAGCAAGATTAAAAGCATGAAAACAAGAAACTCGAAAACTAATGATGTTTGTACCAATAATTTTTGCACTAGATTAAAGTAAAGGGGAAAAACAAGGAAAATTCAGTCTCCTAATACAAAAACGTTATCACTGACTAATCTAGAACCTGAAATTCTAAAAAGTATAGTAGAATTAGTATCACTTCAAAAGTATAATGTCACATATATAAAAGAGACACGGAAACAGCCTTTAAGACCGCATACATTTAACCCTCTCAGACTCGGCGGAAGTCTCGTGTACGTCATTTTATTTTATATAAAAGTGGATTATAGGGTTTTATCCCTCGGCCACAAAATCTGAAAAAAACAGTCAATATTCGAGAACTAATCACATGTTCAAAATCTACGC
The DNA here is from genome assembly GCA_963454935.2 of Ilex paraguariensis. Taxonomy (NCBI): domain Eukaryota; kingdom Viridiplantae; phylum Streptophyta; class Magnoliopsida; order Aquifoliales; family Aquifoliaceae; genus Ilex; species Ilex paraguariensis. The sequence continues at coordinate 887,805 of CAUOFW020009168.1, read as the reverse complement.
TTGTATCGAATTCAGAAGCCCTAATCTTGAGAGAAACTAACAGAGGATAGAACCCAAAATCAACAAGAAACTGAACATGGGGTTTTGGTTTTTCAATTTGAGCACAATAATCTATATAGTCAGTCGTTTTTGAGTTTTTAATTCCAGAACTTAAAAATCAAAGAAGACAAATACCTCGTTGGTTGTTCTCCAAAGGAGATGGTAACCTTTTCAGATAAAGCACCTTCCTTGGGTTTGTGCACACAAATCCAAGGTGTCGGGTTTCCAATTACAGATTGAGATTCTTGATCCGTAAAACCCCGAATTTTAGCTACAATTCGAACTTTCCGAGATGGGTTTGAGCACAAATTGGGTTTCATGCGATCTGGGTCTGCTGTGGATGAAGCCATTGATTTTCTTCCTTCTAGGATAATTTGAGGTTGAAACTAAATACCCCAAAAGCTTGATATTCAAGGTGATGATTATGATCCTCTCCAAAAAAATGGTGATGAATATGAGAGCGGTGAAACAGGCAGAGAGAGAGAGAGAGGAAAAACGATTGATTGTTTTTGGATAAGTAGCCGTTAGGTCTTCTTGTATTCGAATGTGTGTGTTGCCGCTCATCGTACGCTCTTCATGAAATGAAGTGTTCTGCACAAGTTTTGTGCAAGGTCAAATTCGTCAAAGCGGCGGAGATAACGGGCTCAATGACAATACTCGTGAAAACGATACAATCACGATACTAAATTAGATAATTTAAGGTCTTGTTTGTGTCATAAAAAATTAATATTCAAAAATTATTTATGAAAAGTGTTTTAAAAAATTATTCTGCTATTTTTTGTATCACAAAATTTGTTTAATTATATAATTTTAAAAATAATTCTATAAAATGGAAAACACTAAAACTTATTTGGACAACAATTCAAAAAATAATAAAAATAAAAATGTGGTGATGAACGTGTGGTGGTGGTGGTGGGGGTGAGAGTTGTGATGTTTTCTAAATTATAAAAAGATTGTTTTAAAAAACATATAAAACAAAAACAGTTTTTATCATTTTTCAAAAAATAAAAATAAAAAACAGCTTGCCAAACATTTTTTCTTCCAAAAACTGTTTTTGAAAACAAAAAAAGTAGTTTCTGCAAATCAAATTGGGCCTGAATTTTTGTTAAGCACTTGTGTCATTAATGAAATTCAACACGACATAATTGATAAATGAATCGAATATGAATGTAATTAATTAAAATAATTATATAATACGAATCATTTTTATATTAATTATAAATGATTTATGCACGATATGAACTCAATATAACATAATTCATTTGACACAAATTAATAAATGAATCATAAATTGATGAAATACTTTTAACATGAACTTGTTAAAAATTCGATATGAACTCGTTTTACCTAATACAAAGAAAAACCTATTATGTTGTAGCGATTAGAGTTGATAACTAAGCCAAACTTGGTTCAAGTTTGGGCTCGGATAGGACTCGATGAACTTGAACAATTTTTTAAATTCGTTTAGAAAACAAATCTACAAAAATTTGACTCAAACTCACAAATTTTGGTTCGTTTATATATAGAATAGTGGAGATGTTTGGACTCGGCTCAAATTTGATTAGTTTTGAGTTTGGCTTGAGTTTGACTTATTTTTTAAACGGGTCGAATTTTAACAATTTTTTAAATTCGTTTAAAAAAATTAACTCGAAAGACTCGACTTAATTAACAGACTCACCGGCAGTCAAGCTTTTTTATATTGGCCGCCGGTGGACTGCAAGCCTGACGAGTGTTAGGTGGGAGGTCAAGCCCAGGCCCATATGAAAGGTGTATCTGAACATTGGGCTCAAGTTTTCTAGTCCAAATATGTACAGTTTGCTCTTGTTATTATTTGAGATAAATTTCTTGAACCCCACTCTATTGTTGTGTGTGACAAGAAAAAAATTGAGTTTCGCAGTGCCTGTTGTGGTTAATTTGATTTTAGACCTGAAGATGACAACTCTGCAACATGGTATTTATCTATTCTTTTGTTCCGTCAAACCTTCAAAATTGCTTCTAGATTAACAAATTTCTATAGGTTTATGCCTTCAACTTGACAAGGTGTTTGTAAACTGAAGCATGTGCATCTTTATTCTTGTTCTCATTGTTTTTTCTGATCTGCATGTGCATCTCTATTCCTAAGAATTCACAGAACAAATGCTGTAGTCTTACCCAACAGTTTTCTAGGTGGATGTACTATAGAATAATGTGTGAAATATGAGCATATTTCAACAATCATCCAGTGTTTGCTCCCATTTTTCCTTTTTTTTTTTTTCACACTTAAAAAGGGCTAATTTGATTATATCACACCAGACATAATCTTTCTAAGGACTCGCATAAATTGTTTCAATTTTTAAACAAGAGACGAGTTATAAATCTGCACATTCTTATCTCAGGTCATCTGACTGTATAAAACCAAATTAATAGATACTTGAAGTTTATAGGTATATATGTGAAACCGAAATTTGTGTTGTAGGCAAGAATCCAAATACATTGTTGAAACGATTCACCGTTACTGAAAAAAGGAAAGGAACAAGAGACGCTTACTGCATTTGACCAACACACCACCACCAATCCTGCCTGCTGCTGCCCATCTGCATACATATTTTCGAACCCAAGCCTCGTTTTCATTGACCTTCTTCTCATAAAAGTCCAAGAAAAATAAGTACTTAAAAAATGGCCAAATTGCAGAGTCAACCTTTACATTTATTTCACAACTATAAAACTTGTCCTCCAACCTTGGTATGTTAATCTCTCTCTCTCTCTCTCTCTTGAGTGTGTGTGTAGTATAGATATAGTTTTTGTTGTTTATGTTAATATGAAAGGCATATTTGCTACTATATTATGGCAATAGGTAATACTTAATGGTTGTCTCCTGCTTAATGTTCACATCTTTGTTGGGGTGGCTATGGGTTTGTTTATATGGGTTCCTCTGTTTGACTAGATCTTAGTTGTCCTCACATCTATTTTGTCCTTTTCAATAAATCATGGTGTTGATTTTGATGAATCCTTATGATACAAATTCAATTCCATAACAGCAAACAAATATACCTAAGGTGGTATTCTTGACATTTGGACAAACCTTTGGGTAGGCCAATGTAGTTTTCCCTTTTATATTTTCATGGAAGAGAAATGGAGTGCAGGCCTAAGTCTGTTTTTGAAGTGCTAATAATATAGGGAGGGAGACGAAAAGGTCTGACCTGCGACCTTAAGGCCCAACAGCAAGAGCAGTAGCTATTACACCAACTATTAACCTTGAATGAATGCATTTGAGTGCATTTTTTTTAGTATCACTGCTTTTTTGTAGACATATCTTATCATCTATTTAAGACCCCAACCCAACTGAACAAACTAACTCAATTCTAATTTTCCTAAACTACAATGTCTGAGTCTCAAACTTCCATAGAACTTCCTGTATTTGACATCTCACAACCCTTAAGCCCATCCTCTCTCTCCACCCTGTCTCTAGCCTGCAAAGAATGGGGTTTCTTTCATATCACCAACCATGGAATCTCTAAAGATCTTTACAAAAAACTCCATTCTCTTTCAAATTCTCTCTTCGATCTTCCTTCTGAGCTGAAACTCAAAGCTGGCCCCTCATCAAACATAAAGGCCTACACTCCTCATTTCATTGCCTCCCCTTTCTTTGAGAGCCTCCGGGTGTCTGGACCTGACTTCTTTGCCTCTGCACTGTGTTCTGCAGAAGTCCTCTTCAATCAGCCTAACTCAGAATTCAGGTAAAAGAACATATGTTAGCATATGAAATATTCTTTTTATCACCTGAGTGAAACATGAACCTAGGAAAAACCATGAAATAGCATTGTCTAATAATGTTTTCTACCATGGCATTTCAATACAATGTTTCCCTTAAATCGTATAGGCTGCCAACAGAGCCCGGAAATATCAGTAAAAATGATACTTGAAAGTTGAAATTATCAAGTTTTCTTGAATGCCAACAATGTCTTGTAGACTTTATTCAAATACCATTTCTTTGAAGATAATCAAACAATGTGGACATTGTATAAATGCCATGTAAATCAAAATTCAAAGCTTCTTCTTATAATTTATGTAAATGCTTTGAAATCCTCCTAGTATTTATGTCATCTTTGTTGAGTTTGATCATTTTTTTTGTACATTCTTTTGTTCTTTGTTCTAGTGAAATCCTGAAAGAGTATGGATACAAAATGACAAACCTATCCAGGAAAATTGTAGAGATTGTACTTATGTGTTTGGGGGATGGATTTGACAAGAAATACGAATCTGAATTCAGAAACTGTCATGGTTATTTAAGAATAATCAACTACAGCCCACCCGTGTCACAGGCAGAGAAAGAAGTTGAAGGGCTTGGCATGCATACTGACATGAGCTGTGTAACCATTGTTTATCAAGACGAGGTTGGCGGGCTTCAAGTGAGGTCTAAGGAGGGGAAGTGGATGGACATAAATCCATGTCAAGCAACCCTTGTGGTTAACATTGGAGACTTACTGCAAGCTTGGAGCAATGTGAAGTTGAGGTCATCCGAGCACAGAGTTATTTTGAGGCGAAGTGTGAATCGATTTTCCCTTGCTTTCTTCTGGTGTTTTGAAGATGACAAGTTGATATTTGCACCTGATGCAGTGGTGGGAGAAGGGAACTTGAGGGTCTACAAGCCATTTGTTTGTGTGGATTATCTGAAATTCAGAGAGAACAGTGAGAAAGGGAAGTTTGAGAAAGTTGGATTTACTGTGAAAGATTTTGCGGGAACTGGAGGATGAAGATTCTTACTTTCTTTACCATACACATTCATTTGTTGATTCTTTCTTTGGAATAATGACAATTTCTTAACCGTTTAAGCTACACATTACAGTTTGAGTCCAAGAGTCGATTTCTCCAAAATGAGGATAAAATTGTTTATCGTTTATTTGTCTCGGTCAAACATGATTAATTACATGCATAAATTTTCTCCCATGTTTTAGTATAGGCGGTATGGCATTTGTGTACAAGATATGATTTTTTTTTCTTTTAAATTTGAGTTTGTTAGTATTGTTTTTGAGGTTTGAGTACTTTTTGGAAGTTTCTTGGGGGATTAGTTACATTTTCTTTTATTGCAAAAGTTTGTTATGGACTTCATTTGCAAGTCAACATGTGTGCTTATGAATTATATTATTTATAGGATTCGGTGGCTCATTTTTCGCCTCCATCAAATGAAAACTTAGAGTTGACGTTTTGAATTCAAACACGAATGATCTATATATGGATGAAATACGTATGGTGTAACTGAAAAAATAGTGAAAGAGAATTTAGGTGGTCGACCCTTAAAAATATTGAAGGATGATCTCTCTCTCTCAGCTTGGTCACAAGCCTCCTGAATGAATATGTTTTTTTTTTTTTTTANACACGAATGATCTATATATGGATGAAATACGTATGGTGTAACTGAAAAAATATTGAAGGATGATCTCTCTCTCTCAGCTTGGTCACAAGCCTCCTGAATGAATATGTTTTTTTTTTTTTTTACCTGAACTGGGTCCATAATGATCATTACATTGTCAAACGATGGAAATTGTATTAATTCAGTGGTTGGCCATGAAATGGTGCATGATTGGTGGCAATGGGGCCTAAACAGGTCACTTTACATCTCAATTTGCCTGGCCACCTTAGATAACTCTGCACACCAATAAATGTTCCCTCAAATGAGTACTAGCAATTCTGGAGGGTAAAATTCTTGGTAAAAATGTCTCTCTCTCTCTCTCTCTCTCACACACACACACACACACACACACAGCTTAAAAACAAAAAAATGGGGGCCCAAAAATGATTTATTCCACTTCTTCAAGGGTAGAACAATTTAGAGTAGCAAATCAACTTTCAAACAAAACCTTGAACTTACATCGAGTATACCAAAGAGTAAGGATCATGAAGATGTTTTCACAATATCAGAGAGTAAGTTGTTAAACTCTTGCCTAGCCTCACTATCTCCTCATACCAAATTTCACAAACGACTGCTACAAATTGCCCTTTCTTAAGAGGAGGAAAGGAAAAGAGCAAGTAGCAGGTGCATGAGGTNTCACTATCTCCTCATACCAAATTTCACAAACGACTGCTACAAATTGCCCTTTCTTAAGAGGAGGAGGAAAAGAAAAGAGCAAGTAGCGGGTGCATGAGGCTACCCATCAGCAGGCATTACAACTCTACCCATCAGCAGGCATTACAACTCTTCATACATGTACCATAGTAGTCAGGAGATCCAACCATGAAGACAGGATTCCTTTGGCACTCCCCGATGGCAGCCCAACGTGGACAATTTTCATCTTCATCCGTGCAATCACTGTCGACTGATTGGGAAGGGACTTTTTCGCTGCTGATGGTTTTCACATGGAAGAATTTGGTGGCACACCACATTTCACCTTCAGGGACAGGGCATCTAGCATGGGAGCTACTCTTGTCAGCTGTGGCATTGGGAAAGACACTGAAGAACAGAATTGCATTGCCTTTAGTAGGCGTCAGGATGTGGCTACTCTTTGTACAATCAGCCCAAATCTTGTCTTTCAGTTGAGCGTTTTCTAACTGAGTTACAAGGAAATCGAGTGACAACTATAAAGTANGTCAGCTGTGGCATTGGGAAAGACACTGAAGAACAGAATTGCATTGCCTTTAGTAGGTGTCAGGATGTGGCTACTCTTTGTACAATCAGCCCAAATCTTGTCTTTCAGTTGAGCGTTTTCTAACTGATTTACAAGGAAATCGAGTGACAACTATGAAGTTACAATAATACAAGGATTGATGCGGATGACAAATAGATGGGTAGAAAGATAAAGAATAGATGGTTTTTGCTTCACCTCTGCCTTGGGGAAGAGGATCTGACCACCCTGGGTGACATTTGAGAGATACAAAACAACTGTTGCCGTTGAAAGCTCACTGAGTACCAGTGTTGATTTATTTCCAAAATAACTAAAACTTTGTTTGGCATCTTCAAACCCAAATTGCATAACTTGTAAAGGCTTACTGTTCTCTGCAGAATAGCAAATATTAAGTGATGATATAACACATCACACCACAAAGGTTAATCACAAACAAGAAAGGAGTGATGGAAAACCAAGAAGCATAACCAATGGAAAAACCTTTAGGAAGAAAAGTCCAAGCTGAAATTCTTTCCTCAATCCTTGCAGTTATTTCATTCTACAAACCACCAAGATCATCATTGAAGTGGCATGAGCATGAGTTTTACATTATCGCACAAAGTAAATTTTTATTATGAAACCTGGATATCAGTTAGCACTTAGCAGAAACCCTAGCTTGTTTTTCAGACAGTCTGGGACCAATAAATAAATATACTAATTCTCATTTGCAGTTTGATAACTAGAGTTCATTCAACTAAAAAGGCAAGATAAGAATAAACAAACAGGACTAGAGTCATAATACAAAGGCACAATTTCTAATTTTCTTGAACAGCGAGGAGTTTCATCAAGTAGCAATGCTCTATAGATGATATCAAGTAACAGCAAAACTGCAACGAGGGGGAAATGTGTGTTGACCTGTTCACGAATGATTACATTATAGCATCATTAACCTTTTCATCTAAAAAGAACACAAACAAATCAAAAGCAGTCATAAGAGAAAACATTTATGCAAGGAACTGCAAGGTTAATTACTAGAAAATATACACGACCTTCACATGGAGGCTGACCTTCACAACAAAACATGGCATCAGAATATTAATTTGCATAAAAGACGCTAGTATCAATAATTTGGAAAACATGAACCTCACCTTTATATTAAAATACTTGGTATATGTAAGCAGCTTTACCTTGTCAACTTTTGCTGAATCGTCACCACCCGCCACAGAATTTTCTTTCTTGCCATGCACCTAAAATGCCATATAAATATTCAAAAGACAGTCAAATCATACAGGGAGAGATAAGGAAAATACAACAACAGACTTACCAAAGAGATTAGGTGGTCGCACTCTTCATCCGATAGAAAGCCTCTGTACAAGAAGACCCTATCCCAAGAAAAATAATGTCAATTATTCTGGAGGTGTTCTATTTGAAAAAAATAAATCATAAATAATCTCCGACAAAAACAATTGTACTTTGTACAATGATTCGTATAAATACAAGCTACATATTCCCATAATTGCAGAATTTATCGAATGCTGTATTCATACTAAACAGTCTCAACTGACATAAGGCACAACAAGCAAAAAATAAAAGTTTATCAGAGTACCTGACCTTGGTCGCCAAGAGAGTTGAACAACTCGTGATGGATCAATTCTGTGGGATTGAACTTTATGACCCAATTGTATAACAAATGCTTGCTTCACCTCCTTAGTTCTTAATTCCTTCCGGTTACTGAAGCACAATAGTTTCATAAAACACGGCCATATTAGCAACCAAAGAACATCTTAAAGACATTATTCCCTAGTCACTGAAAGGCATTACTGTATATTCAGCATTTAATGCAGATTAAGGGCATAGCGCAAAATCATCATAGATGATCACTGATCTAAGAAAAAAATTCCATAATTATGGTAGAAATAACTTCTGTCCATAATAAGTGCTTAAGATTTTCAAGAAACTTGAATCACTATCAGCAAAGTGACCAATGATTTAATCGGACAAGCAGCTCATCTCTTAGCATAGACTCTTAATAATACAATCCCATTTCTTAACCAAAATGAGGAAAGTAGATACAAATTGAAGGACTTTCTAGGAAGAACCTCGTACGATGCTACAGAAGCTATGATTATTTACAGTCGTATGATTGTAACGAAACTAAATATATCAACTTATTCAACCAAAATCCCCCCAATTGATGTTTGAATCGAAGTCCGAATACCATATAAAATCAACAACTAAATTTTCACCCTACACGCCCAAATCAAGGAAATATAGAGCCCAAATTAGAGCTAAAATTGTTAAATTTGCAAATATTATGAACAAATAAACAATACCCATCAATAAAAATTCAATATATTCAGGCTAAATTGCGAAAACAATCGAAATGGGTTTCTTACTTATCTGCATAAACACTCGAGAAAGAACACGTAAACGCCAGAAGAAGGAACTGTAAGAGATGGGCCGCCATGAATGCCTGTAGAGGATGGGAGAGGGAGAGGGAGAGAGTGGAGAGATTCCCAAAGAAGTTCGGAAATCAAAGCTTATAACAAACATACTTCACTGAATTTGATAGTAGAAAACAGGGGAGGGGAAAGAATTCTCTCATTAGGCAACTTTTTGTGTTTACTGTTTATTTATTGTTTACATTCCTTGAAATCATGCTTATATCATGTTGGTTGAGTCGGGTTGTGTTGATTTTTAGTGATAGCCCGATTTATTTATTAATGGGTAATTATTATTGATACTCCCTTATGCATATTTTCAACGAAAATTCTCTATTATTTGAAACATTATTGTCACATTAATAACGTTAAATTAGAATATAATTTTACTTAATTATTTATGATATTTTTTTAAAAAAATTTTTTCCATACTTTTTCTAAATAGGCATATATTCACTAATCTATTTTCTAAATTTTTTTACGTATTAAAATTTGAGAGGNACATTAATAACGTTAAATTAGAATATAATTTTACTTAATTATTTATGATATTTTTTTTAAAAAAAATTTATCCATACTTTTTCTAAATAGGCATATATTCACTAATCTATTTTCTAAATTTTTTTTACGTATTAAAATTTGAGAGGATTAAAATTTATTTTTTTTACATATTTTTTTGTATTAAAATTTAAATTTTAATCGGCTCGAATTGAATTTTAATTAATCTAAATTCTAATACGTAAAAAAAAATAAAATTTAATCGACGCTAACGACTTAGGATTAAGCTCAACTCGGNAATTTGAGAGGATTAAAATTTATTTTTTTTACATATTTTTTTGTATTAAAATTTAAATTTTAATCGGCTCGAATTGAATTTTAATTAATCTAAATTCTAATACATAAAAAAAATAAAATTTAATCGACGCTAACGACTTAGGATTAAGCTCAACTCGGCTCAAATTTAATACGTAAAACAAATCAAATTTAATTAGCTCGAATAGAATTTTAATCGAATCAAATTTTAATATATAGAAAAATAAATTTTAATTGGTTCAAATTTTATGTAGAAAGATTGTTTGGGATCTATGTTTGGGCAATTTTGATATTTTAAATAATTTATTTGTTAAAAACGGTGATTTAATAGTAAAAAGTAAATATAAATTAAAAAAAGTGTAATTGATGTTTTTGATAATAGAAAGAGTCTCATTGAAAATATGTGTAAATAATAATTACACTTTAATTATCCTAATTATCAAATTTCATATGAAAATTTGTGTATACCCAATATATAAATGAGCAGTGTTGAGTTGAATCGTATAGGGTTGAGTCCTCTTGTTAGGTAATTTAAAGAAAATATATATTTTTTAATTTCGTGTCCTGANTCGAATAGAATTTTAATCGAATCAAATTTTAATATATAGAAAAATAAATTTTAATTGATTCAAATTTTATGTAGAAAGATTATTTGGGATCTATGTTTGGGCAATTTTGATATTTTAAATAATTTATTTGTTAAAAACGGTGATTTAACAGTAAAAAGTAAATATAAATTAAAAAAAGTGTAAGCGATGTTTTTGATAATAGAAAGAGTCTCATTGAAAATATGTGTAAATAATAATTACACTTTAATTATCCTAATTACCAAATTTCATATGAAAATTTGTGTACACCCAATATATAAATGAGCAGTGTTGAGTTAAATCGTATAGGGTTGAGTCATCTTGTTAGGTAATTTAAAGAAAATATATATTTTTTAATTTCGTGTCCTGATCATGTTTTATCGCTTATAAAACTGATTTTCGTTGCGGGCTACACGAAACTTCATGCTTTCATCCGAGCAAGAGGAGTAAAAATCACAGCATATCAAGTGAGAATATCTCACATTTGTTTCAGTGGCAATACGTTGTGTCGATGAAATTATACCCTTCAAAAGCTTCAGACTCCCGAGACTTGTATCTCATACGGTAGTTTGGCTCCATTGATGGTATAATGTGCTCAAAATTATTCAGCATTGAGCATGCCATATGATTTAGCATTGCTTTTCACTGCATCCAATACTCTTGAACACTACTTCATACAATCAAAGTGTTTCATATTTCGAAGTTTTAAGACACCTTGGTAATTCACAGGGAGTTCATCCATGTCTTCTTCAATCTTTTTCAGCTATGATATCAAATAATACAGAATTACAAAAGAATCACTGAATGGTACTCGCCACAACCATTGATTAGCGTTAGCCCTTATGTGACTTCTCCAGCACTATATGACCAGACTCATCCTTATCAAAAAGATGCTCAATCAGTTCATTCCAGCTTTCCCTCTTCTTACTTCTCTTGGACGACCCCGTGGAAGTATCTGAACTTGATTTATGGGAATCCTCCCCTTCCTCTTGGTCATTAAAAGTTCCATATGGAGAAGGTGAATAGGCATGGGGTACATTCAATGTCACTGCCCTCTGCAGCGCAGCCTTGTATTCTTCACTGTGCTCCCTGGCTAAAGTCTCCTGCCGCTCCATCTTCTGTTTTGCAGGTATCTCCATAATATTATTTTTCTCGTGAAGTAGCTGCAACAGGAGGAAAGGGGTTGGAAAAATGTCGATGCAATGGATGAAAAACATAAGAAACTAATAGAAATATTCAGGTCTTAAAATCAAGTACTTCAGTGCAAGTGCGGTGTATGTCATTATATGAGGAGAGATATATACTATAAGATCATGGCTCTCAATGGTGAATAACAATTGCAAAGTAGTCTTTATAACATTTTATTTGAAAGAGGACAGAGGTCATTTGCGTTTCATTTTACCTATGCAAGTGACATAACAATATTGACTAATTTCTGCAAAGTGCTAGTTGAGTTGAAAATTAAGTCTCACCGTCAATGGTATCGCATTGTGGACCAGTAAAACTTCAGTTGTATGCCGCAAACCTCAGGCATAAAGAAGTTTTCAAGCATAAGGTGGACATAAGCACTCATTGGGGGGGGGAGGGGGGAGAGAAACCAAGTGCCTTGGTTGTGCATTGGTGAATCATTTCCAAGTGAGATACCTGGTCTCTAATGCCTTCTGTTGAAATCTAGACCTATAAACAGATCCACTAGATTTCTGAAAACCGAAGAGAATAAAGTGAAATTTTGAAAGACAGTGGAGCCGATTTGAAAATTTGCCTTCACCCATTAATAACAAATCATAAAAGAACATAGAACTCACATTCAGAGCTCTTTGGGCTTCCCTCTCTATCCAAATGATGCCATGGTCAGAAGTGGCATTACATGAGAGAACTATGTGCTCGAATCTCCCGTCAACGGGAACTGCTGTCCTCACCACAGGGGGAAATCTTCCACACCTGCGTGCAGAAGATGCACGTGGTACATTCAGCATTGTTCAAAGTTGAATTTTTTTGTCAGAAGAAGGATGACCCATACAATCTTTGTAGTTGTGGTATTGGCTTTTAGACCTACCAAATCATCAATTATTCAAACATCTGTACATGGATGTAGTGCATAAGATGAGACACAATGGCACAGACGACATTTTTATACAAGAAAAAGTGAATGCCAACATAATTTCACTTTCTGCAACTTATACAGGATGTTTGTTTAGTAAAGGCTATTCTGCAACTAGTCAGTACCAAGTTTTGTTCAGTTCATAAAGACAAATTACATTGTTACTTGTAACCATATATAACAGCTCAATCAAGTGAAAAAACTATGCTCATAATGTATTTTAATGTACCTGAAAGGCTTTCTCTCAACAATGTGATAGAGGCGGCCAGGAGCATAAAGCCTCCTTGGATCTTTTAGCATCTTCTGCTCAGGTATGCATGTATCTCTCATGCATCTTAGGCATAATAAGCACGGCAAACTGTTCAACGGCAGAAAAACCAGCCTCTGTATTAATATTGACACTCCAAGTACCGAAAAAGAGTACCTACTATTTACTAACACGAGTAACACATGCTATTACTATTTAGTTAATATGATAGCACTCAAAATGGTGATGGAGCAATTTTTTGCCCAAGCCCTGATCTATATCCTGGGCAGGGTTGGCCTCCCGACCCATGCCCACCCCTGAGGCCATAGGATTTTGCTTGATGCCGGGCCTAGGGCTGTTACTGCAAGGGGATCACTCGGCCCGCCCATCGCACGGCCAACTCTAAGCATAAATACATCCCAAAGAAAAAAAGACATCAAAGGCATACGTCTGGTTAATATGATAGCAAATTTACGAGCCAGCCAACAGCAAAAGATTGAGCATTTGAAGAAGTTTTTAAACCCAACAATATTTTACCAGAAAAGTGACTTGAAAATGTCTTCCAAAGGGGTGGCCGTCCGAGGCAAGAAGTCATCCTGTTTCAATAAAGAAACGGCATTAAAAGTTGAGCACACATTATGATATCATTGAACATATAAACAAGCCAATAAAGGAATCAAGTAGGTCCAGCATACAACAATGTCATGACAATGCATCTAAGAGAGTCACTAGCATAAAACCATCACACAGTACCCCTAACAGCTTGCCACAAGTTTAACACTAGATATATTCATGACCTCAATATAGAGAGAAAACAGATGGTGGGCTTAGAATTTTAGTAAGACACTAGCATGCCTCCTATGATCATACGTAACACCCAAAGAATATCCCCACCGACACAACGTCCCAGGCTTTTATTCAATAGCACTAGCTGTTATTCACATTGTATTTACCTTTAAATACATGGGTCCACTACCCAGACAAATAAATCACAGAATAATCTGCCATAGCATTTCTCAGCATCTCATCAGCAAAGACAACACAATCTGGCAAATTCAAATTCCTCACAATGTGCTGATTTTGAGTACTATTCTGCAATTTTAGTGATAGCAAACTTCCTCTAAGTCCTTGTAGCCATTTCAAACTACTCATGCTTTTCTTTCTTGTTCAGTATGATAATACATTGATGAAAATAATCAGCAATTATCGTTACTTGCCTTCTCTACCTCCCACCTGATAGCAACCCGTGCATAAAACACGTCCAATCCTTGCTATGTCAGCTAACATTACATTGTTAATGAGGAAATCCCACCAACTTCCAGTATAGGGGGATCTACAAATAGAGATTCTGTGCATACGTTCCTGAATACATAAACCAAAGCCTGATGGTGGATAAGACTCTGTATCCTATCCTGTGTGCTAAGCCTTCCAAAGATGGCCGGCCACTCATAATGTAACGATGTATTGAGGCACAAATTTCGGAGACCGAACTGGCAAACAATGCCACAACCACACCACAATGGAGCCCCTATTGCTCAGAGCCCCCATGCTTAGTACTAGACCCACTCAAAATGCAACAAAAAAATCCTGATGCATGGACAAGCTGAAACTGCTTTCTATCATGATACACACCAACTAAGTAAAGAACTTCAAATGTCTTCTAGTATGACCTACTGCTTGAGCACCATTATTACACCCCAACACTAAAGCAACCTTATGGATATTATTAACTCTAGTTTCAAATTTGATACACTCCTAGAACACAAAAAGACTTATTTTCCAGTACAAGCTACTACAGTTGGTAAGCTACTCCTTTGGTACAGTGATAAGGTTGCTCCATCATGACCTAGGTGCTATGAGTTTGAGTCGAAAACAACCTCCCTTCATGTGGGTTAAGGTTGCATACACTTTATCCACCCCATACCCTGTAGTGCTGGGAGCCTCGTGCATTGGGCTACCTTTTCAAGCTCTTACAGCAGACATTATGAACAACATAAACAAGACACCAATCTGAATACCAGAAGTTAAGATTTATATGTAAATCGAATGTAACAGAGGATGTGACAATGCAAAACCAATTGAAATGCAGCTATGGACTCAAACCAAACAAATACCAATGCTGCCATGATATTAAAACACACCCATCAAAAGTAATTGTCCAAAGTTCTTCCCAAAAAAAAAAAAAAACACTAAGAAAAAGGGCAGAGGAACTTGCCTGAAGCACAACAGAATTGATGACATCTGCATATCTCACTGCCAAATTCAGTGACATACATCTGGCTGGTGCAATAGCATAACATCTGATCTTCTTCCTGTCAATATTCCCTAGCTTATCGCGATTCTGCACCACCACCATTGTCAATGATGCTGCCACACCTGACCCAAGGGAATGTCCCGCAAATGTCAAAGTGTAATTTGGGTATTTCTCCACCAATTCCTTCAAAGTCTCACACTCTGCATCCAACACCCACCCAGCTGCTTTTAACAGCCCATTGTGAACATATCCACCATCAAATTTCCTTTGCCCCAGCTTATTGTCAAGTAAAACTGCATAATCACTCTCCTTTGCCATATTAAGGCCTCTAATAGCAAGAACTATATCAGCATGCTTATGGTCAAGACNCACTCTCCTTTGCCATATTAAGGCCTCTAATAGCAAGAACTATATCAGCATGCTTATAAGATACAACAGATATGGAGGAACCTGTCCATGAGTATCTTTATAAGTTCTTTTCAAAATTAACCAATCTGGATCGATTCCATACCCAGCAGGAGGTTCCCAAAGGGGATGCCTAAGATCATCTTCGTACACAGCCAGTATGTACCGGCAGAGCCTAGGGATAGGTTCGATTTCTTCAGCACTGGCAAGGCCCCAAGTCTCACTGTCATGGCCTGCAGTGTGGAGACATCGTTTCCACGCCCAGCGAGCACAGGCTAGACAGTAAACACACTCGAGGAGAGGGAGGCCACAAAGGATCGACATTGATGCCTAAGGTCTGCTCATCACAACATGGATCCAGAAGAATTTGTTTTAACTTCAATGGCAGAATTGGTCGAGAATTGTTGGTAGTTGAATCAAATAATCCAGGGCTTCAAAGATTGGATTTGAATCGTGATACAAAAATTCAAATGGGTACTGAATGGTTGGCAAATTCTCACCTGGGTACTTGAAACCAGGTGATTATTGGTCAATGGATACAGTATAATCGCGATAAATTTACAGCACATAAGACAAACTGAACTTTTGGGGAACAATAAAAGTATCGAACAAGAAAACCCAGTGACTGAAGACTGGATTTTATATCAGACAACAGATTTATGTGAATTGTGCACTAAAATGCAATCAGGGATTCTGGGTATTGAACAAGTAATTGACTAGTGATAGAATAATATCTACTACATACATTCAAGAAAGAAGAACAACCCAAGTTCCAGATTGAAACATTGATTAAGAAACTGGGAGTATCGGTGCATAAACAGAGATGCCGAGTACAGGTTTTAGATTAAACCATGTACCTTTCACTGCCTTGTTGACTGTTGTCAGCAGGAGAAAAAGTAGGACTCGGAAGATAGGTGTGGATGAATAATTCGTTGTCAAGTTGTGTTTTTGAGGAGAAAACTGAGAAAGAAATGAATTGAAATGGGAGGGGAGAGAGAGAGAGAGAGAACGGGCGAGGCAACTGAATCAAACCAACCAACCAACGCATGGGCTACTGTTACAGTTATTGCTTTTAGGCATAGCGATAGATCTACTGCTAAGACTGGAATGGGTGACACCAAATCAAAATTGATTGAAAATGTGGGCCTGTTTTCCAATCCCAATTGAAATCTACATCTCANAACCAACCAACGCATGGGCTACTGTTACAGTTATTGCTTTTAGGCATAGCGATAGATCTACTGCTAAGGTGGGGGAAGGGAGACTGGAATGGGTGACACCAAATCAAAATTGATTGAAAATGTGGGCCTGTTTTCCAATCCCAATTGAAATCTACATCTCAAAGTCTGCCATCCATTTTTTAAATTTTGCAAAAACGAAATGCGAATCCCAATTACGAGGGCACCGTATGCAATTTGGACACTCTTATCATAAAATTCCTCTTAAAAGCGATCCAAATCATAAGGTATGTTATAGTAATTATTATTCTTTTTTTTAGCTATTTAAAAAGAGAGTCGGGGCAACAGAGAGCACTTGAGACTACTGATGCAATCATGAAATCTAACTAAATTAGTATAACAATTAACTAACGAACTCCAATGTAGACTCTAAAATTCAAATATCTAATCTTAAGCTGAAAAATTTAATTGATACCCCACTGAACTACCCTTCTCAATGGTGTGTTATAGTAATTATTCAAAAANAAAATTCCTCTTAAAAGCGATCCAAATCATAAGGTATGTTATAGTAATTATTATTCTATTTTTTAGCTATTTAAAAAGAGAGTGGGGACAATAGAGAGCACTTGAGACTATTGATGCGATCATGAAACCCTTGACCTTCAGAAACAAACTTAATTAAATTAGTATAACAATTAACCAACGAACTCCAATGTAAACTCTAAAATTCAAATATCTAATATTAGGTTGAAAAATTTAATCGATACTCTACTGAACTACCCTTTTCAATGGTATGTTATAGTAATTATTCAAAACGTTGTTAATACAATTGTTTCGTGTTGCTTTCACCATCATTGGACTATGTTGTCAAACGTGTAATTAAAAATACAGATGTAGAAAGCCTTAGCAAGTATCTTTTGGTTTTTATTCTCTACAAGAGCATAAATGAGAGGCCAATATTAAACGCCCAACTCTTCTTATTGGAAATTGAGCAATGTATATAATTTAGAGATTTAATGTTTGTGATNGCTTTCACCATCATTGGACTATGTTGTCAAACGTGTAATTAAAAATACAGATGTAGAAAGCCTTAGCAAGTATCTTTTGGTTTTTATTCTCTACAAGAGTTCTTATTGGAAATTGAGCAATGTATATAATTTAGAGATTTAATGTTTGTGAGTATTGGATTTTCAATGAATTTTAACATTGAATGAAGTTCATTTTTAATATAATACATTAAGCCCACAAACTATTTTTCAAAATTATGTACTAATAGCATTAATGGATTGGAATTACAACAATTAAATTGTTTTAGTCTGCATTAGTAAATATTCAATGTAATAGTTATCTCATCATTACTATAACGTTGTATAATCAATCAATAATAAATAAATAAATAAGATTAGTGAATCTCACTAATCTTACATCGTGAATATAAAAGTTATTAGTGATTACACAATTTAGTAAGATTATTATTCATAATTGATCAAACCTCAGTTATTATTAGAGGTGTCTATGAACCGGGTCGGATTAGACTTGAAAATTTTTTTTGAGGGCTGGGCCTAGGNGTTGTTAATACAATTGTTTCGTGTTGCTTTCACCATCATTGGACTATGTTGTCAAACGTGTAATTAAAAATACAGATGTAGAAAGCCTTAGCAAGTATCTTTTGGTTTTTATTCTCTACAAGAGTTCTTATTGGAAATTGAGCAATGTATATAATTTAGAGATTTAATGTTTGTGAGTATTGGATTTTCAATGAATTTTAACATTGAATGAAGTTCATTTTTAATATAATACATTAAGCCCACAAACTATTTTTCAAAATTATGTACTAATAGCATTAATGGATTGGAATTACAACAATTAAATTGTTTTAGTCTGCATTAGTAAATATTCAATGTAATAGTTATCTCATCATTACTATAACGTTGTATAATCAATCAATAATAAATAAATAAATAAGATTAGTGAATCTCACTAATCTTACATCGTGAATATAAAAGTTATTAGTGATTACACAATTTAGTAAGATTATTATTCATAATTGATCAAACCTCAGTTATTATTAGAGGTGTCTATGAACGGGGTCGGATTAGACTTGAAATTTTTTTTTGAGGGCCGGGCCTAAGTAAAGTAGATCCAATTCCTTACTCAGATGAGTTATTGAGCGGGGTTTCCGGTAAAAGTAGTCTACTCACAATTCAACTCGCCATTCATTGGGCGGGTCTTTTTATATATTTTCATTTAAAAAATTTTTAATTTAGTATTTTTATAAATTATATTTTAAAATTAAAAATAGAGTCAAAATAGAGAAAAAATAAATAATAAATACTATCCTAAATTACTCAACTTAGTATTTAAATAAACAAAAAAAAAATATTTTAGAGGAAGACGCTACCAAACTTTCAATGGGTCATTTTTTTTTACACCAAATAAAGAGGATGGACGGGTGGGGGCGAACTGGGTTGGTAGGGCAAGCGGATTCTTGAGCTAGGATTTAATGGGTGAGTTAATGAGTCGAGTTTTGGGTCAGACAATGAACTTGGGCCAGGCTCAAGCCTTTTACTAAAAAATATTGGGCTCAGATATGAGTGGTCCACAATCGAGTTTATTTTTTTTAGGTTGCAAAATAAGTCCCGGAGGTCAACTCAATCCATAAACACCCCTAGTTATAATGAGAAAATTTTGCATGGATTATACACAACACGCGACAGGCCCATGCGGTGAGTAGAACCAATAAAAAAGGGACACATGAGTAGTTGTCACGTGCATTACACATCAGCACTTTAACTCCTCTTTCTCCATTTACATCAGCACTTTAACTCCTCTTTCTCCATTTGTTACTTAACCTCCGTTAAGATGACTGTTGTAAAGACAGTTGTAGAGATCAACTCAGTTACATTTTTTAGACAAGTGATTGACTAGATGTTGTAGCATTACTTACCTATTAATTAAAAATTCATTATTGTTTTAACTATTACTCATTTGTCAATCACTTGTTTATTACCTTCCCACCGTAAAACTCTCATTCCCACTTTCCCATTTTTAAAGTAATATCTCNTACCTATTAATTAAAAATTCATTATTGTTTTAACTATTACTCATTTGTCAATCACTTATTTATTACCTTCTTTCACCGTAAAACTCTCATTCCCACTTTTCCACTTTCAAAGTAATATCTTTCCTTCAAGTTCTCTTTCTTTTTCTCCATTAGTCACGTTTTCTTTTAACATTTCAAAATTATCACTTGAGAATTGGTAAGAAATTAGTTTCTTTTCTCTCACTAGGTATAATGTTTTTTGTTTTGTATTTCTCATGTGTTGAGGTTTATTGTATGCAGAGTCAACGTGAAGAGTGGGGACATAGATTGAACAATGACTTCAAATCGTGGCAAACAAATTGTAGAAATTGGTTTTTTTTTTAGATTCAAATTAATTATGTATGTTTGATTTAGCTATACATGGATGAAATTTTAACTATATGTCATTACATAATTTTACACTATAAAATCTGTGACGATGACAACGAACAAGTTAGAGCTGACTATTTTAAGATTAATGCACCTGATCAATTTTTAACTACCAATAATGATGATTGTGAGTTGAAAGTTGGTATGTTAGTGTTTATTGAAGAGGAGGCATTTAAGATGTACATCAAATATGCATACAATAAAGGTTTTAGCATTCAAAAGGGCATAGAAGCTTTTCAAGAAACACAGGGGAAGTTAGCAGATGCATGTTTTAGGTTCAAAAGAGGGATTTAGAGAATTTACAGACCCAAGTGAAGAGAAAAAATCCAATAAATTAAATACGAGATGTAGTTGTCAAGCTCGTATTATCTTTACGGTGAAAAATGACGTGTATGAAATTTCACAGTCTTTCTCTGAGCATAATCACTCTTTTGTTGAATCTGAACAACGACACCTAATGAGATCCGCCCAAAAGATACAAAATACTATTAAAGTTGTTATTAAATCAATGATTAACGTTGACATAAGAGCTACAAAAACATTTTCTTATTTGGTAATTAAAGTTGGTGAATATCAAAATGTTGGATTTACTCAGAGTGATTGTCATAATTTTATACAAGCTGAAAGGTTAAAAAAAAAAAATCTACCGGTGATGGTAAAAGTTTGATTAATTATTTCAAGCACTAGCAAACAAAAATTCCCATGTTTTTTTTATACTATGCAAGTTGATGAGAAAAACTGAATGACTAATTTTTTTTGGACAGATGGAATATCAAAATTAGATTATAGGATTTTTGGATATGTTGTTATCTTTGACACCACTTACCATACAAAACAGATACAACATGATATGTGCTCCATTTGTGGGAGTAAACCATCATTGGAAAATATATGTTGTTTGGTTGTGCATTTTTATGCGATGAGACAATTGTTTCATTTGTTTGGTTGTTTGATGTTTTTTTAGAGTCCATGAATCATAAGGTGCCAAAAATCATTTTTACTGATCAAGATCATGCGATGACAAATGCCATTGCAAATGTGTTTTCTAATACTCGTCACCGCTTGTGTCAATGGTATATCTCAAAAAATGTCACAACAAATATTTCTTCTATTTATCGCGAACCTGAGTTTAGGGATATATTTTTTTATCTTTTGTATAACTGTGAGAATGATTGTGAAGAAAAAGTGGATTGAGATGATGGTGACTTGGGATTGTTTGCATGTGTCATGACTTCAGAAATTGTATAACCTTCGAGAAAAATGGGCTTCTGCAATTAGTCGTGATTCATTTTCTTGTAACATTAGCTCAAGTCAAAGGAGTGAGCACAAATAATGTTTTTTAACATATGGCTTGTAAGACAATGATTTTGACAGAATTTGTGCATCATTTTGAACAAAATACTGAAAAAATGTGTGACATTGAGGTGATTGATGATTATAATTGTACTTATGTTAAACCTTGGGTTTTAGTTTGTGATTCTAGAATTTTAAAGCATGCATACAAGGTGTACACACACAAGATTTTTGAATTATTTCAAAATGAGTTTTTATAATATGTTTTTCAAAAGGAAGTTTAGTCCAGTCATGACAACACAATTCATATGTATAAGATAAGAAAGGAAGGAGGTGATTGAGACTATATTGTGCAGTTTGACAGCTCAAATTATTCAATAATGTGTAGTTGTAAAAATTTGAGTTATTGGGTTGGTTATGTCGTCATGCATTAAGGGCATTCAATTTGAATTATGTGAACAAAATTCCCGAACAGTATATCTTGAAAAGATGGACCAAAAATACAAAGCAAGGGGTGAAACTTGGTATGACTAATACTTTATTGTCAGACAGTAATGAAAATTCATCTAGGACATTGTGCTTCAATAAGTAAATGCAGAAGGCGTTTAATATTATGAATCTTAGTGCGGATGATGATACAACTGTTGAGATTGTAGAAAATAACCTGGATAACATTGTACATCAAGTGAGAAAATACAAGTCAACTTTATTAGAAAAAAATACAGTTGATAAGAACATTTTTTTAGAAATTTCTAGTATGCCAGTGTTGGATCCTCCTTGATTGAGACAAAAAGGAAAAACATATGATAGCCTAAAAAGTTTATCGGAGAAGAAGGAAAAAAATCATCAAAGGCGGATGCATGTACATCCTAAATGCCACAACTTAGGACAGTCATGTGAGGTAACAACCTATTGTCCTTCGTAAATTATGAAATTAATTTTATCGTGTGAGTTTGTTATAATGTGTTTATAAGTAGGTAGTGGGATGCAATCATCAGTTCTAGGAATGGAAGATAACACAAATTTTCAAAATCAAGGATAATTACATTTTAAATTTAAAAATATTTACTTAATCATTAATTATATTTTAATTATGTGATTTGCACGTGTATGTAGTTTGTACCACTGTCTGACATTCATATTGCCAATGTACCTTGTTTGAATATGCCTATTACCAACTTATTACAAATCAATATTGCAATGTTGGATTACNATTTGTGCATCATTTTGAACAAAATACTGAAAAAATGTGTGACATTGAGGTGATTGATGATTATAATTGTACTTATGTTAAACCTTGGGTTTTAGTTTGTGATTCTAGAATTTTAAAGCATGCATACAAGGTGTACACACACAAGATTTTTGAATTATTTCAAAATGAGTTTTTATAATATGTTTTTCAAAAGGAAGTTTAGTCCAGTCATGACAACACAATTCATATGTATAAGATAAGAAAGGAAGGAGGTGATTGAGACTATATTGTGCAGTTTGACAGCTCAAATTATTCAATAATGTGTAGTTGTAAAAATTTGAGTTATTGGGTTGGTTATGTCGTCATGCATTAAGGGCATTCAATTTGAATTATGTGAACAAAATTCCCGAACAGTATATCTTGAAAAGATGGACCAAAAATACAAAGCAAGGGGTGGAACTTGGTATGACTAATACTTTATTGTCAGACAGTAATGAAAATTCATCTAGGACATTGTGCTTCAATAAGTAAATGCAGAAGGCGTTTAATATTATGAATCTTAGTGCGGATGATGATACAACTGTTGAGATTGTAGAAAATAACCTGGATAACATTGTACATCAAGTGAGAAAATACAAGTCAACTTTATTAGAAAAAAATACAATTGATGAGAACATTTTTTTAGAAATTTCTAGTATGCCAGTGTTGGATCCTCCATGATTGAGACAAAAAGGAAAAACATATGATAGGCTAAAAAGTTTATCGGAGAAGAAGGAAAAAAATCATCAAAGGCGGATGCATGTACATCCTAAATGCCACAACTCNTGATTGTCATAATTTTATACAAGCTGAAAGGTTAAAAAAAAAAAATCTACCGGTGATGGTAAAAGTTTGATTAATTATTTCAAGCACTAGCAAACAAAAATTCCCATGTTTTTTTTATACTATGCAAGTTGATGAGAAAAACTGAATGACTAATTTTTTTTGGACAGATGGAATATCAAAATTAGATTATAGGATTTTTGGATATGTTGTTATCTTTGACACCACTTACCATACAAAACAGATACAACATGATATGTGCTTCATTTGTGGGAGTAAACCATCATTGGAAAATATATGTTGTTTGGTTGTGCATTTTTATGCGATGAGACAATTGCTTCATTTGTTTGGTTGTTTGATGTTTTTTTAGAGTCCATGGNATCAAAAACTCATATCCATGCATCTGATTGACACACTTCAAATCTCTATCCGAACAAAAATAGTTCATCTTTCACTTCTCTCCTTTCTTAAAATTTTGTGTGTGTGTGTGTGTGAATATGAACAAAATAGTTAAGCATAATAAAATTATCCATCATAGTTGCTCGATTTTCTCAATTTCCGAGCATACTAGCGTAGTCGAGTGAGAACATCCAACAAACCTGATTAATCTTCAAGATACCTTTGATATTTATTTTGTAAGTTAACCAAAAGAAACACAGTTCCTCAAGAGAGATAAGAGTGAAATCGAGATGGAAAAAATGGTTAGAGAGAGAGAGAGATTTAAAAGTTTTGAGTGGGGCTGTGAAGATAAAGTGATAGAAAATTTGAATTTTAAAATTAGTGGTACTGTATACACCGCCACAGATCCGACATTTTTCCTCAGCATATTTCTTGGAAATGCTAACGTGTAATACATCTGACAAATTATTCGTATGTCCTCTTTTTATTGGTTAAACACAACACATGGGCTTGTCACTTGATGTGTATAATCTATGCAAAAGATTCTCCTTTTTTTTTTTTGACACTTAAAATATGGGTGAGGGCAAAGAAAAATGTTCAACAACCACCCAAATAGGTGTTAACAAAATATGATTTCACAAAATTAGAAGGCTTTGATCGTGTATTCACTGTCCTTAAAGAAATTATGCCCTCACTGTGTTGCTGCTAGGTTTATGGCAGATTACTCTAGGATTAACAAAGTCAAACAGAATTTCAGATAACAAACTTTGAAATTTTCCCAAGAATAGAATAGAGAAACGTTTGTTTTGTATATATTTTAATTGAAAGATCTGTACATGTATTTATAATACTTTAGTGAGGAGACACAACTCTTGGTCCAAATAGATGTAAAGAGGAGACACAACTTTTGGGCCAAAAGAGATATATAGAGAAGACACAACTCTTGAGCTAAAAGACATTTATCAATTAATTAATACAAAAATTAATTAATTATTTAAAGGTTTCAAGCCTAAGATATCCCAAGTGCCCATCTTTTGACTTTAAAGATTATTTTATTTAAAGTCTAATCAAGACCCATTGATTTGAAATATTTGGAACTTCTCTCCAAATCTTTCCACCATCCAAATTTATAAAAGTTGGTGTGTGTTGCTCCTTTTAAACCCTTATATTCTCTTTCAACTTTTTTAATGTAGGATTTTTTACATTACTAATTATTTCTAACAATAGGTATTTGCCGGTGAGATCATAAGATCGTTGATTGCGCCTGAAATACCTCTTGGGACCAAACCTAATTAGGTTAGCATAACGGTCAATCACCAAACTTTAATGAAGACTTCAAGATTCAAACTCCCAATTTTAAGAAGAGGAGTATAGATAATATCCCACCAAACCACCCACTCCGTTATTACCATCACNCATTCAATTTGAATTATGTGAACAAAATTCCCGAACAGTATATCTTGAAAAGATGGACCAAAAATACAAAGCAAGGGGTGGAACTTGGTATGACTAATACTTTGTTGTCAGACAGTAATGAAAATTCATCTAGGACATTGTGCTTCAATAAGTAAATGCAGAAGGCGTTTAATATTATGAATCTTAGTGCGGATGATGATACAACTGTTGAGATTGTAGAAAATAACCTGGATAACATTGTACATCAAGTGAGAAAATACAAGTCAACTTTATTAGAAAAAAATACAATTGATGAGAACATTTTTTTAGAAATTTCTAGTATGCCAGTGTTGGATCCTCCTTGATTGAGACAAAAAGGAAAAACATATGATAGGCTAAAAAGTTTATCGGAGAAGAAGGAAAAAAATCATCAAAGGCGGATGCATGTACATCCTAAATGCCACAACTCAGGACAGTCATGTGAGGTAACAACCTATTGTCCTTCGTAAATTATGAAATTAATTTTATCGTGTGAGTTTGTTATAATGTGTTTATAAGTAGGTAGTGGGATGCAATCATCAGTTCTAAGAATGGAAGATAACACAAATTTTCAAAATCAAGGATAATTATATTTTAATTATGTGATTTGCGCGTGTATGTAGTTTGTACCACTGTTTGGCATTCATATTGCCAATGTACCTTGTTTGAATATGCCTATTACCAACTTATTACAAATCAATATTGCAATGTTGGAAATGATTCGGAGTTCCTCCGACAACGTTTTTTACAAGGTCATGAGTGAGAATCAACGAGAAATTTTGTTTGGACTTCTGGGAATCAGTAATGAGATGATTCTGATGAACTAAATACTTTTTTTTTGGAACATCTTGTAAAATATCATAAATTTTAAGTTATCTACATGTATGACTTTTTACCACTGTTAACCGCCCTCGCCCCCAACGGACAGCCCCTTCAGTCTTGTAAAATATCAGTCTCCTCTTTGTTGTTATATGTTTTTGGTTTCTTGTTTAGTCACCCAAGCTGACTTGTGGTGCATAAGACAAGTTTATACCATCATGCAAAGCTTCCTCAATTAGTTGCCAGCACATTCTCTAGACTATATTGTGTTCTTTTATTCTTTTCTTTGGCTGCCAGAATTTTTTTCCCATGAAATTTCGGTACAAACAAATTTTTGGGATGCACTATAACATCAAAAAAAAAACTTCCATATCATACCAACTATCATATTCTTGGTTATCCATCCATACACAGTGTATTCCTTATTCCTTAACATATATAATACGAGTCTCGAACATAAATCTTATAGAAATACTTGAAATAATAAAAGAAAACATTGCCATCATTTAACTAATTTAATATTACTAAATATAAATGAGTTCTTGAACACCCATCGAAGTTCTTTACCCAACAAATTTGATTGGCACACTATACAGGCCAAAATCATAAGAAAGAAAATCAAAATCAAACTACTTCGCTCTTGGACTAATGTCACCGTTGGTGTATTTGCATCTCTATAGATGTGGAGTAGCTTGTTGCACAATCAGCTTACTCAATAGGCACCTGCAGCGAAGGATAGTGTAATTAAAGGATGATACTGCACATCAAAAACTCATATCCATGCATCTGATTGACACACTTCAAATCTCTATCCGAACAAAAATAGTTCATCTTTCACTTCTCTCCTTTCTTAAAATTTTGTGTGTGTGTGTGTGTGAATATGAACAAAATAGTTAAGCATAATAAAATTATCCATCATAGTTGCTCGATTTTCTCAATTTCCGAGCATACTAGCGTAGTCGAGTGAGAACATCCAACAAACCTGATTAATCTTCAAGATACCTTTGATATTTATTTTGTAAGTTAACCAAAAGAAACACAGTTCCTCAAGAGAGATAAGAGTGAAATCGAGATGGAAAAAATGGTTAGAGAGAGAGAGAGAGATTTAAAAGTTTTGAGGGGGCTGTGAAGATAAAGTGATAGAAAATTTGAATTTTAAAATTAGTGGTACTGTATACACCGCCACAGATCCGACATTTTTCCTCAGCATATTTCTTGGAAATGCTAACGTGTAATACATCTGACAAATTATTCGTATGTCCTCTTTTTATTGGTTAAACACAACACATGGGCTTGTCACTTGATGTGTATGATCTATGCAAAAGATTCTCCCCTTTTTTTTTTTTTTTTTTTTTAACACTTAAAATATGAGTGAGGGCAAAGAAAAACGTTCAACAACCACCCAAATAGGTGTTAACAAAATATGATTTCACAAAATTAGAAGGCTTTGATCGTATTCACTGTCCTTAAAGAAATTATGCCCCCACTGTGTTGCTGCTAGGTTTATGGCAGATTACTTTAAGATTAACAAAGCCAAACAGAATTTCAGATAACAAACTTTAAAATTTTCTCAAGAATAAAATAGAGAAACGTTTATTTTGTATATATTTTAATTGAAAGATCTGTACATGTATTTATAATACTTTAGTGAAGAGACACAATTCTTGGGCCAAATAGATGTAAAGAGGAGATACAATTTTTGGGCCAAAAGAGATATATAGAGAAGACACAACTCTTGAGCCAAAAATCATTTATCAATTAATTAATACAAAAATTAATTAATTATTTAAAGGTTTCAAGCCCAAGATGTCCCAAGTGCCCATCTTTTGACTTTAAAGATTATTTTATTTAAAGTCTAATCAAGACCCATTGATTTGAAATATTTGGAGCTTCTCTCCAAATCTTTCCACCATCCAAATTTATAAAAGTTGGTGTGTTGCTCCTTTTAAACCCTTATATTCCCTTTCAACTTTTTCAATGTAAAATTTTTTACATTACTAATTATTTCTAGCAATAGGTGTTTGCCGGTGAGATTATAAGGTCGTTGATTGCGCCTGAAATACCTCTTGGGACCAAACCTAATTAGATTAGCATAACGGTCAATCACCAAACTTTAATGAAGACTTCATGATTCAAACTCCCAATTTTAAGAAAAGGAGTATAGATAATATCCCACCAAACCACCCACTCCGTTATTACGGTGTAACCATCAANGTGTCGGTACTTTTTCAAGCAACAAACTTGTAGCCAGCCATGACAAACTCAAAAAAATGATGGTTTCTATTAAGGTTTGTCCAGAATAGGGTAATGTCATCTAAATGAATCTACAAGTTCCAATTAGCTCTGCAGGAGCTGATGTGGTGCAGGAGGCTGAAGATCATGAGCTCAAACATCCATCAAGCGAGAATGACGTTCCCTCATGTTCGGTGTTGTTCTTTCCCATAGCTCTGTTATCTCCAGTTCCCTCATGTTCGGTGTTGTTCCTTCCCACAGCTCTGTTAGCTCCTTTCTCATCCAAGAGTTGACGATTACAGGTCCAAGAGTAGAGGGTACCTGCATTCATAATATTAGGAAGAGAAAAATCAGTGCCCAAGATGGCTGAATGGTGTTTGCTCTAAGGTTTTTTTTTTAAATGACAGAAGAGATCTGAACAAAAAACAAAATAATAAACAATAAATGAAAACAAAGGAAATGCATTTGAAACCATAGAAATTTTGGGAGCTACACTACTAACTTTCACCAGTTAATGATTCCCTATCAAAA
The DNA here is from genome assembly GCA_963454935.2 of Ilex paraguariensis. NCBI lineage: Eukaryota > Viridiplantae > Streptophyta > Magnoliopsida > Aquifoliales > Aquifoliaceae > Ilex > Ilex paraguariensis. The sequence goes on along the minus strand of CAUOFW020009168.1, from coordinate 858,968 downwards.
CTCAGTGAACCAATCTCTCAGCTTTCCAAACACCCCCGCTTTTTAACAAGGACATGCATGCATTAGAAGAAATCAAGATAACCTTTGGTTCTTGATTTTCCTTCTAAAAGGCAGAATCAGAAGTTAGAACCTTTCTTTCACTTTCCCATTTAAAGACACGCTTAACATGAAGGGACTTCCGGACACAAATGATTAGCAAGAAAAATGCAGCTCCCAATGGGTGATAAACTTACAATTGAATACCATCACACCAAAAAAAACATACCAGATATAGAAGTGCTGGTTGAGGCGAGTGTGTCAAAATGCCAGCTCCTAAAGCAGCTACCAGCCCAATTGCATATCCAGACAGGGCATACCAAAAGTACTTGTGCCCTTTACAAGAAGGTATCCCAATTGGATTCAGTGAACTTGAATCCTTGCTCCATCTATGATCAAATGAGAGAACTAATGCGAGAAGCATAGAAGGAACAACCTACGTACCCAACACAATTCCAAAAGCTTAAAAGTATGCCACAGTTTATCACGTAATGAAGTCAAACGGAATGAGACAATTGAAGGAACATTGAGGACATGACATTCTTAACCAAGTCAAGTCAACGAAAGGCACATGCATCAGTATTTAAGTGCTCAGGCTAATGTGTTAGCACCCCACTTGAGATTCCTACCTCCACTTACTGACAAGTACACACATACAACCATTATTATAAATACATAAAAGATGCATCCCCAGAACATGCCTAAATTCTCTAACCACCCAAATAGATGCAGTAGACTATCACACATAAATAACTAAACAAATCAACATTCTATANATCGATTATGGCCTCCTTGTCTTTCCAACTTATGTGACCATAATACCGTCATCATTTTCTTTTAATGCCCAGCTAACCCCGATTCTCGTGGTGGGGTATAAAAAGAAGCACAAACCCAAAACCCTAGCTTTGCTTCCCAACCGGCCTCAGATCTTCGCAGATCAAAGGGTTCGAAAGGTAAACATTTCTTTGTTGTGAGCTGTGAATCTTTTGCTTGATCTCTTCTACTCCATATTATGTTCTCATTCGATGCTTAAATTTTAGTGTATTTTTGTGTATTGACTTGTCTCTTGGAGTTTTGTCCGATGTATGCTTAGATTCAGTATTTTCTCTTTGAAACAAACAACGTTTACACCATTTACAGAAAACCCATCTTAGTTTCATCTTCAGGTGCATTTATATGTTTTAGGTTTATTAAGTGTTTTGTGAATGTAATGGGATTGATTCGAAACAGTCGATTGCTGACTTCTACGCCACTTTTTGATAGGACCATCTTCCCCTCACCCACTGGGAGGAAGGATTTTTATTTTAATTTTTTTTTGGGTAGGGAGCCTCGACGACGAGATTCGAAGACCTTAGGGTGGAAGGGGGCAGTGGTCATTAGGCCAACTACTAACCTCGGAGGAAGAAATTACAGACACAGATAGATATTCACACTTCTGTTTGTGTATAAATACAAAATATAGATGTTTGTTTCTTGTCTAGAGATATAATAGTAAATTAATTTATAAGCAACTTGTCAAGCAATTTTTGAATTTTTATGTAAGTTACTGGTATTGCAGCTGGCCGTTGTTAAAGATGAAACAGAAAAATTAGTATATGCTTGTGATGAATATTCTGTTTGATGTTTGATAAACTCACACCAAAATGCATCTGGGTATAATTGAAGCAGGCGATGGCTCCAAAACAGCCAAACACTGGCATTTTTGTTGGACTGAACAAAGGACATGTTGTCACCAAGAAGGAATTGGCTCCTCGTCCATCAGATAGGAAAGGCGTAAGTACCTCCTGGTTACTGGGTTTCATTTTTTCTTCTAATTCATTGTGTATATCAGTGGAAAAGTGCTTTGGCTTACACAAACTAATGTGATGCTTTCCGTTAACTAGATAAGGACTTCTTGAATAATTAGTTTTGATTGTAACATAAGTTTGTGGTGCCCAATTGCTGTTGTGATTCAGAAAACTAGCAAACGAATCCACTTGGTGAGGAACCTGATCAGGGAAGTTGCTGGGTTTGCGCCATATGAGAAGAGGATTACTGAACTTCTTAAAGTTGGGAAGGACAAGCGTGCATTGAAAGTAGCGAAGAGAAAACTGGGCACTCACAAGAGGGCAAAGAAGAAGAGAGAAGAGATGTCTAATGTTCTTCGCAAGATGAGGTAATTTTCTATAATGGCTACGTATATCCTCATCTTTGAAATGTTCGAAGAAATGAAAATGTTGTCAAATTTAAGTTTTAGTTTCAGATTGAGGAATTCCTAGTGAATATCTTAGAAATGTTTGACAAACGGAGATATAGTTAAATAAATAATGTATAAATGTGTACTAATCAACTCATGACTACTTATTTTGGGTGATTGTATGCAGATCTGGTGGAGGTGGTGAGAAGAAGAAGTGAAGAATGCTCTTTCTACCTGCTTTAATCTTGATTTCATTAGCTAAAAATGTTTGTTTTGCCTTATCGTGTTTCTTTTGGAGAAATGTTTATGATCAGAAACTAGTTTTGTTTTGAGGGGGAAAAACTACAGCCGATTATGATTTCCTGTTTCTTACTTTTATAATGTGGGATAGTATAGGCATATGATATGTAACTCATCTGTTCTAGTCCGAGCAAAATGATTGTTTCATAGAATGCTTTTGTATCCAAGCTGTTGTGTCACTTCTTGTACGGACGATTCTTCTTGACTTAATCACTGAAAGCAAAGATGTGTAAACATGTATGTTACGCTACGCGTGGTAGCGAAGCTTTTTTAAATGTGGATTGTGCAGCCTTGGTCTTCAACTGTGGCTATAGGAAAGAGATGGTTTGCTGGAAGCCATTTCCCATCTGCTGGGCACAAGTAGTCGGGCTGCAAGGCATTGAAACGGAAGGGTGCAAATGAACCAAACCAAGGTGAGAATCACTANGCGAAGCTTTTTTAAATGTGGATTGTGCAGCCTTGGTCTTCAACTGTGGCTATAGGAAAGAGATGGTTTGCTGGAAGCCATTTCCCATCTGCTGGGCACAAGTAGTCGGGGCTGCAAGGCATTGAAACGGAAGGGTGCAAATGAACCAAACCAAGGTGAGAATCACTGTGTTTGGGCTTGGCCCAGTTCTGGCTCCTAATAAGCTTCGGATATCTTGTTTTTGGTGGGCTCAGTTAACTCTTTGTCCAATTTTGGACTTGTCTCATCGCATCTACTTAAACGAATTGAGCTCAAACTTGTCTTTGAGTTTAAATTCACGAGCTATTGGGCTGGACAAAACATNATGTTTGGGCTTGGCCCAGTTCTGGCTCCTAATAAGCTTCGGATATCTTGTTTTTGGTGGGCTCAGTTAACTCTTTGTCCAATTTTGGACTTGTCTCATCGCATCTACTTAAACGAATACTTAAACGAATTGAGCTCAAACTTGTCTTTGAGTTTAAATTCACGAGCTATTGGGCTGGACAAAACATCATTCAGGCTTGGCTTATTTACGTTTACATTAAAATTGAACTTGAGCTCAGTTCATTATGTAAATAAACAAACTCGGATGACCTTTTATCTGGATTGATCCTGGACTCTCCATGAAAGTTTATTTCATTTGCAGCCCTATTGAAATGCCCCAAANTACATTAAAATTGAACTTGAGCTCAGTTCATTATGTAAATAAACAAACTCGGATGACTTTTTATCTGGATTGATCCTGGACTCTCCATGAAAGTTTATTTCATTTGCAGCCCTATTGAAATGCCCCCAGTAACCAATAATTTGTTACCAATTGATGCATATAAAACTGTCAACGAAAACTCATTGTGATATAGAAGTATCAAATGAACATTATCGTAATGAATTACAGGATATCCTCCAATTTCTGCCTTTATTTCATTTCTAACTAATTTTACCTGTAGCTTTGGAAAACATGAAACGGAAATTTAACTCTTAAGTGGAGAGACTAAGGCAAGCATTTATCAAATTCAAAATTCAATATTTGTGAATCACATGTAGCTACTTGCTAGCTGCGATGCAATGGTATTCATCATCCGTGTCGGTACTTTTTCAAGCAACAAACTTGTAGCCAGCCATGTCAAACTCAAAAAAATGATGGTTTCTATTAAGGTTTGTCCAGAATAGGGTAATGTCATCTAAATGAATCTACAAGTTCCAATTAGCTCTGCAGGAGCTGATGTGGTGCAGGAGGCTGAAGATCATGAGCTCAAACATCCATCAAGCGAGAATGACGTTCCCTCATGTTCGGTGTTGTTCTTTCCCATAGCTCTGTTATCTCCAGTTCCCTCATGTTCGGTGTTGTTCCTTCCCACAGCTCTGTTAGCTCCTTTCTCATCCAAGAGTTGACGATTACAGGTCCAAGAGTAGAGGGTACCTGCATTCATAATATTAGGAAGAGAAAAATCAGTGCCCAAGATGGCGGAATGGTGTTTGCTCTAAGGTTTTTTTTTTAAATGACAGAAGAGATCTGAACAAAAAACAAAATAATAAACAATAAATGAAAACAAAGGAAATGCACTTGAAACCATAGAAATTTTAGGAGCTATNTGCTCTAAGGTTTTTTTTTTAAATGACAGAAGAGATCTGAACAAAAAACAAAATAATAAACAATAAATGAAAACAAAGGAAATGCACTTGAAACCATAGAAATTTTGGGAGCTACACTACTAACTTTCACCAGTTAATGATTCCCTATCAAAACTCAGTGAACCAATCTCTCAGCTTTCCAAACACCCCCGCTTTTTAACAAGGACATGCATGCATTAGAAGAAATCAAGATAACCTTTGGTTCTTGATTTTCCTTCTAAAAGGCAGAATCAGAAGTTAGAACCTTTCTTTCACTTTCCCATTTAAACACACGCTTAACATGAAGGGACTTCCGGACACAAATGATTAGCAAGAAAAATGCAGCTCCCAATGGGTGATAAACTTACAATTGAATACCATCACACCAAAAAAAACATACCAGATATAGAAGTGCTGGTTGAGGCGAGTGTGTCAAAATGCCAGCTCCTAAAGCAGCTACCAGCCCAATTGCATATCCAGACAGGGCATACCAAAAGTACTTGTGCCCTTTACAAGAAGGTATCCCAATTGGATTCAGTGAACTTGAATCCTTGCTCCATCTATGATCAAATGAGAGAACTAATGCGAGAAGCATAGAAGGAACGACCTACGTACCCAACACAATTCCAAAAGCTTAAAAGTATGCCACAGTTTATCACGTAATGAAGTCAAACGGAATGAGACAATTGAAGGAACATTGAGGACATGACATTCTTAACCAAGTCAAGTCAACGAAAGGCACATGCATCAGTATTTAAGTGCTCAGGCTAATGTGTTAGCACCCCACTTGAGATTCCTACCTCCACTTACTGACAAGTACACACATACAACCATGATTATAAATACATAAAAGATGCATCCCCAGAACATGCCTAAATTCTATAACCACCCAAATAGATGCAGTAGACTATCACACATAAATAACTAAACAAATCAACTTTCTAAAACAGTAAAAAGGAAATTCACAGCATCATGTAACAACCTATGATATTCCCACAATTCATTTATGCAAAATTTATAATGCAACATGCTTCTGCACTATAGCTTTAAATATCAAGAGTCCTAAAACTCCAACTTTCAATGCTTAGAGAGGATTTTGATTATTAGAGTAACCACACATAAAAGAAGTTTTACCATGTCGCCCAGACCAAGCATTATGTAGTCAGCAGCATTAATTTCTGGGACCACACCACGCCACAAGTTCCTGGGGAATACAATCTTATAAGGCAGCCCCAGTTTTTTGGTAAACAATTGCATTCCAGGAAGACTGAACTTATTAGCCACTGTGTGAACAAGATTAGCTGATTGCTGTGTTACTACATAGACCATAACATTTGCACCAAAAAGCCTCTCAGAATAGTATACCCAGAATATGTCGTACACAAACAAACCACCAAGGAGCATGGCACAAATTTTGATGTTGGGAAGGCGGATATGACTCACAAACGAGATACAAAGAGATATGCCCAGCAAGTTGTTTAACATCCAATGTCCAGAAATAAGCCATGCTACAACTATACCGGAGCATAGCAACAGTAGAAACCCCTGTATTCGGGTAAATGATTTGGAACAACAGCGAGATAGAAATGGGTCAGCCAAACCAAATTGTGACCTCATATAGGCAGTGTATGGTGAAAGCCATAAGTAAAGGGATGAAGCAGAGGCAATTGCAATGAAAGCAATTAGAAGTTGCGAGATAGAAGTGAAGACGTAGAACATCAAAAGAAGGCCGCAAGAGCACAGAACGGGTATCATGAGTGCTTTGGACCTATCTAAAATAATGGATTCTTCAGACGAGTCATGGTTTCGCTCCATTTCTTTCCCATAGTTAAAAGCTCGAATCACAGAACCAAATGTCACTGCTATAGCTGTCAAAATGAGAGTCACAGAAGCCGGTTCCAACAAATATGCAAGCTTCCACAGCGGCTCCATGGTTTATATAATGACAGTGTGAAACACTCTTTCTGATGTAGTATGCCAAATTTGTCTCTCTTGCCTATTTACCAATTCCAAATACAACACCCCTAAGAATTACAAACTTTATAACCAAAGCTGGACTTCTTTTTTTTTTTTCTGACCCCTTTGACCAGAGAAATTCAGGCAACCTGCAAAAAAATTGTTATTTGAATAAGCAAGGACACGTACTAAGAATAGATACACAAATAAATAACCTAGAGAAGGAGTAGCTACTCAACTTAATGAAGAGGAAACTAATTCTTATATTAGCCAACAACTTGTTCAAATATTCAGGAAAGCAACTTAAACACATTAAAACAAGTGAAACAATGCTGCATAGTCTCTTATTTTGTTTCATAAGAGTTCAAAAGCAGCCTTGTTTTAGATTTTTCCTTTTCTTCTTGCACAACTAAAAAAAGTACTTTTCAGGTGCATAATTCCCACCCCAGAAAAAATAACATTGCAAGATTTTGTTTTTCGAACCTTCACAACACACCAAAAATAAATATACAAGAAACATCGGGAGTAAGTATATTTTTTCATACAATAATATAATATACATCTAATTTTCTTACCTAACCCATCACAACTATTGCATTAGTTGCAAGTCCCAACAAATATTAGAGTCATTTTCAATCCAATGGTCACGAATGATTAAATCAACAAATTACGTCAATAAATTATGTGTAAAGCAATACTTCTCCATAGTAGGTTTACATATAAATATTTGGCAGCTAACTTTCTGTGGAGTGTTCTGTTTCTAAAGCTCTTTTTAAACCCTAAATATTCTCAGTGGAGAAGAACAAAACCCATAAAAGAAACACTCCATACAATGATCCATCACACATAATAATCTACACACCAATGTTAACCGTCGACGGTTTATAGAAGATCAATTTATGTAAAGAATATATCAAGAAAGAGCGAAATTGAAGGTACATAAACAAGTAAAGATCCGAAAATTGAATATATTCAATTACAAAATGCGACAACTTCTACCACAAATGTCAAGACTACATATGGTGCATCACTTACGCTCGTCAAGGACTTATAAACTGAACATTTTACGCAAAAGATTGTATCAAGAAAGAATGAGACTGAATGTATATAAACAGGTGAAAAAAGATCCGAAAACTGAAGATCTTGGAGAAGAAATGCGATAAATTGTACCAATAAAGGCGAGAAAATAGGGTTTTTCTTGCGATAAATCGGTTGTCAGGGAGGGTTTTGAACATGGACTGACCTTGGACTAGAAGAGTTTGAAAGCCTTCTGCCTCTCCGTCTCTCTCTCTCTCTCGCTCACTGGTACGAAGGCTCCTTTCTCGGAAGCTTGTTTCCCACGGTAGGATGAGAGCAGCGGATCCAAAATAACAACTTTGCACTTCTGATCCCAATATTTATGTGTTATTATGTAATTATACTAGAACTAAAAGGTTCTCTTTCCAAATGTCCTTTTTGGGAATTAATTGTTTGGGCCAATTGAAGCTTTTCAATCATTGAGCGGGCCAGTAAATTCTATGGATTTGGCTGAGACTTATTTTCTTTCTATGGATTTGGCTGAGACTTATTTTCTTTTTTTTTATCTGAAGAAGTTATAATATACTTCGAGAGTCGAGCTAATTAGGTGTGGTTTTTAAATTCGATTCATGTTTTAAATAAATCAAGTTTGAATAATTTTTTAGATTTATTTAAAAAATGAGTCTAAAAGACTCGGCTAAAATTCATAAAACTCGACTCGTTTATATGTAAAATAATCGAACTATTCTGACTTATTCAACTCATTTTTTTATATAAGTCGAACTTGAACAACTTATTAGACTTGTTTAGAAAAAAAAGTCAGACAAAGTAGGGCTCAAATTTATAAAACTCAGACTCGATTAAAAAACCTACCTAGACCTTGTTTACACTCTGGATTAATTGCTAATTAATATTTGTTCCCTATTGGAAAAAGGGATATGCTCTTAATCAGAATTGTCAAAACTGAAAAAGTTTTACTATTAACCAAATCTTGAATTAAATTTTAATTACTTGTTTTGAAAATGAGTCTTAAATATATTGGGGATTTATTCCATGAGGTAATGAAATCATGTTTTTAAATGTGAGGGATTTCTCTAATTGAAGAAGATGTGATAGGCTTATCAATGGTTCAAGGATTTGATTTCATCAGGTTCAAATTTGGTATAATTTAAGAAATTTGATTATTTTACCCGACACATTTTCTTTTTAACATTTTTTATTTATCTAAAGTTGGTAAAAATAGAAAAATCCGAAATACATATCACATGTATTTCAAGTTAATTTCCTAAAAATAATAATTGAATTTAAACATAAAGTTCTATAAAATTCAATAGGATTGAATATTGATTTATTTAAGTTCGAATATTTGAAATTATAGGATTAAATACAAATAATTTATTAAAAGTATTAATTTATAATTAATTAATTGAATTTGGATTAAAATCTCATCAGATGGTAAATCTAATGGGAAAATCACATTTTGTACCCGAAAGATTTAAATTTTTTTATTTTATACTTCTCAAAGATTAATATTTTTATATTGTACTCTCAAGATATTAAAATTATTATAATGTGGTTTTGTCCACATTTATATTGACAAAATGAACAATAAAAGCTATTTAAAAGTATATTGTAATAATTTTAATAAATTGAGAGTAAAATATAAAAAATGAATCCTTTTTTAAAATTTTAAGGTATAAAGTGCAATTCGTTCGATCCAGACAAAAAAGAGGGACCTAACTTCTTTCTCTCTAGTGTTCCAACACAATTGATCTGATCCGTAACGTCCCTATGCTCGCTGTTTCAACGCTCGGGGTCATCCGTGTCTTTGGTTGGCTACTTATATCAGACATTCTCTCTCCCCGTCTTTGGGACTCGTCCTCAAAACAGCGAGCGCATTTTTTTCTCTGAGCTTCGAAAAGCCTGTTCTTATAATCTCTTTCCCTGTTTCTTCAATCCTCATCCTCATTCTCTTCTCTGTTCATCTCATCTTATTCTCTGTTTTTACTCTCACGCCTCAATTTCATTCCCCTCCGGTGGAAAATTTTCCGGCAAATCAGAATCGGCTGTTCTTAGCTCAGTTCTCACATCATCATTCGAATTTCTTTGCATTTGCCACAGTTTTGGAAAAATTTATTACGTCCGAGGCTAGCTATTACGTAGCCGAGACGCACAGGCTTTTATATGGAAGAACACAAAATCATGCAGTGATTCCGTTGAAATTCAACTATAGCATGCATCTTCGGAATATTTGACGAAATTTTACAGACTGTTCACACACTCTCGAGAATCGTTATTAATATTACATATCTCTTTTTCTCAAATATTTCTCATTATCATTTGAGCGAGACTTCGAGTTGAGGTGAGGAGAATATGAATCTGATAGTAGTAGTTTCGTTTAGCTTGATTGTGCTAACGTATGGATCGTCGTTCATTTACGCGGAGGAGGAGCGGCTTCTGGTGAACATGACTCTGGTTCGAAACGCTACGGCTCTCGAAGCTTGTAAGCCTTTAACGAAACTTATAAATTATTCGATATAATTTTCTTTTCTCCCATGTACTGTGTTTTCAGATAAACGAAACGTATTTTAAAATATTGTTTTTTTTTTGGAGGTAATTTTGTATTTTTTTGGGTGAATATCCTTAGATTGCTTGGATGGAAGTTTGCCGGCTTATCATCTCCACAGAGGATTTGGCGCTGGAGCACGCAACTGGCTTTTGCAGTTTGAGGTAATTCTTTGGCCTTTTGTGGGGGCAAAAAGGGCAAAAAAAATCTAACAGCAGTACTAGGGGGAGCTAATTTGGGATGTTGTGTTTCAATGTTATTTGAAATTAATTTTTTTTAATGTTAGATGAAATCAATTTTTAATTCAATAGTTATATTTAATTAGGTTTCTATCCTATACAAAGAAGCATTGAATTGAATATCAAAAAACAACCGAGGGTTAGTCTAGTAGTAGTTCAATCATTGGAAAATTTTTTTAATAAAGGATAGGTTAGGTGTTTGAATATTTCACGGAGCGTAGTTCTATAGAGTGACTATCTACAGATTTATTCTATTGTATGAAAAGACGACTTTATACAAGGTCCAACATTAATTTGATACATAAATAAAAACTACTATGGTGATCTATTGGGATAGTTGAGATATCCAAAAAAAAAAAGTATCAAAATTATTAATTTTTTAATTTTTTTTTATCAAATTATGATATTTTTTAAAAAACAAGTTTCTTGATGTCTCTTTTGCTAATATTATACTTTAATAAATAAATTCAAAAGTGTTCAATTTCGATAATTTCGGGTTAGGTGGGTCTAGTTGCTGACAGATACAAACTATTGCCTCCCACTGCAAAGTCAGTGATTCAGTGATTTTTTACGTTTCGTTTTTAAACACTTTAAATATGACCCCCCCAACAAAAACACTTTTACTAAATTTGATTAAGTTATTGTTTTTGAAATGGTTGAACAGACTGATACTTTAAATAATACGATTAGTTGATCAAACATATAGATTATCGGGTTTTTTTCCCGATAATTAGAAATTATCAGTTTCAATCCTTTTCCCAGGTGATACAATTTATTTAAAAAGGTTTGTATTCACAGAGAAATTTAGAGAAGAGCAAAATCTATGTCTCACTTCATGCATTTAAATTTTAAATAGCCATGAGTTACACACAAGCATCATTTAGCAAAGCTAAATGCTATTTGAATTTAATTTTAAGACTTAATCAACTATAATTATTAGATTAAAAGTGGACTCCAAGAATTTAGAATTAATTTAATAATTATATTAAATTAAATCCATAATTAAATCTATAAATTAAATTCATATAAAATTACTCTTAGCAAATGTCATTTTCTTTTTTCTTTTTCCAATATATAATGGACTTTGAACAAGATGATGCATAAGGGACAATATTTCATTCTCAATCAACTTCAAAGAAGTTTTCGGCCACCAATAAAAAGGTAATAATGATATCTGCGGTTCTGCATTATTTTGAGCACCATCTTGTCTATGCTTGATGTTCCATTATTTCAACTTTTAATTATTCAATAAATTCAAGGAAAAATTTCAGTTACACTCTTCTTAATTTATTATATCTTCAAAGATATTTTCTCTATTATCAAAAATATCATTAACACCTTTTTTATTTTATATTTAAATATCACTAACACGCCCTACCATTAAACTACTCTTTCTAACAAAAAAATTCATCTAAAATACAAAAAATGTCTCTACATAAATCTCAAGTAATTTTTATACATAAAAATTTTATTAAAATTCGAACTGATTAAAATTTATTTTTCTACATATTAAAATTTGAACGAATTAAAATTCAATTAAAGCTGATTAAATTTTATTTTTATAAACGTATTAAAATTTGGCATATTAAAATTTAGTTTTTACATATTAAAATTTGAGTCGATTTGAACTCTACTCGAGTTATTAGCGCCGATTAAAATTCGCTNCCCCCAACAAAAACACTTTTACTAAATTTGATTAAGTTATTGTTTTTGAAATGGTTGAACAGACTGATACTTTANAGTTATTAGCGCCGATTAAAATTCGCTTTCGAGTCGATTAAAATTTATATTTTTTTTACTTATTAAAATTCATGTCAATTAAAATTTGATTTATTAAAATTTAAGTCAATTAAAATTTATATTTTTTTATGTATTGAAATTTGGGCTGATTAAAATTAAATGTGAGTTGATTAAAATTTGATTTGAGTTGATTAAAAATAATTTTTAATTGGCTCAAATAGAATTTTAATTAGCCTAAATTTTAATACGTAAAAAATATAATTTTAATCGGCTCAAATTTTAATATGTAATGAATCGAATTTTAACAAGCTCGAAAGTTAATAAGTAAAAAAAATTAGAAAACAGAGGAGGTCTCATTGAAGATACACTTATCTAGAGGGGGTGTGATAAAATTTGTTCTCAAATATATTATGGACAATTTAGTAAAATTGTATTTTAATTAATATTTTTAATCTGATAGAGGGTGTTACTGAAGATTCAAAAAAAAAAAGAGAGAGTATTTTTGAAGATATGATAAATTAGAGAGAGTGTGGTTAAAAATTTCCCTAAAATTTGTTAATTTAATGATTTACATTGCGACTGTACAAAAAGTGATGTGTCTAATATTATTATCAAACAAGAGAATAAAAAAGAAGTTTTCCCCGACCATTAAAAAAAAAAAGAATAAAACACAAGTGTTTTTTGTCAACCAGGTCCTTTAATTGATTGGCATACGAGAAGTGACATGCCTAACCACAAGAGAGATGAGGTTGCTTTGTCTTGCAATTTAATGGTTTTTGTCGTGGTGTCACATCACTTAGTATGAATACCTCTTGACTATTTCCTCTAGGTCGAGATATTACTCAATACATTATCGTTCAATTATTAATCACTGTATTATATATATGGTGAGGAACTCATTTATAAACAATAATTCACACTTGAATTTATGATATGTGATTTATCATCAGTAAAATTAGTGAAAATGTAATTTTGTTTTTTGAATCTTTGTGATTTTGTTCTAAAATAACCCTCATAATCAAGGTAAATTATTATTCTTATGATGGATCAATACATCTTGCCATGATGGGCATATTAATAATGTTGTGGATTTATGATTAAGTTAGATCAATTTGATCCATGTTAGGCATTGCGATTCTTAATTTCTTATTCATTAATAATGATCACTTTAATAGGGAGGCGGGTGGTGCAATGACATCAACTCATGCTTGGATAGAGCCAAAACTCATCGTGGATCAACACGTTACATGAGCAAGTGGGAGGTCTTCTCTGGAATTCTTAATAACAACGTTTCTCTAAATCCTGGTATGTATTTATCCATTACCATTGTTATCTAATTACGACCCAGATTGAGTAGTAAGATTGGCCAGAGCATGGACTCTCATGATGCTCACTATCATGGGACAATTTGCCTCCAATCATTTTCCAACAAAAATGGTACTGTTCCTCAGTTTGTTTATTGTCCTTCCACGTGATTAGTGGTTGGCGCCGAGGCACACAGCTATTACTCTGATTCTGCTTTCAACCTCCAGCTTCCAGCTCTCACTTGCCCCGCTAGTCACTGAGTTTTTCCGTTCTTTGCCTCTTTTAATTGCCTGAGAGATCCTCTGGAAGGGCAAAATTACTCTTGTTTATGGTATTGGTATGTCTTGTATAATGGTTTCAATCAATATAGGTTCCAAACATCATTATGCTCTTTTATTNTTCTTTCTTGTTTCTTATTGCTTTATATTCTTGATTTGTTCTTCGATTGTGTGTGTTTGTTAGTGGATTTAAATCAAGTTAAATCCCAACATGATGTTGGTATTATTGATCGTAAGCATGCACTAAGGGGGAGTGTCAAAGTTTAGTGCATCTTACTGGCCTATTTTTTAGGAGTAGTTGAATTTATTTAGGAGTCTGCTTTGTTGATTGAGTCTTAGTCTGTTATGTTGAAATAAGTCATCATCAGATTGTTGAGATATTTTAGGAGTTTGGTATTGTGATTGAGTTTGAGTATTTGTAGGAAGCAACTTCTATAAATTAGAGTCCTGTAACTCCAAATTTTTTATTACTTCAGCAACGTTATTTGTTTCTTGTGTTCAAATAAAATTTCTTCATTCTCTCATTTATTTATTTCTGAAACAGTTCATTTTCTTACTTAAATTGAGCTGTTAAGTTTTTTTTTTGAGAAAAGGTCTTTTAATCCACTTTTTTTTTTTTAGTTCCAATAAATCCTATTTTCAATTGTCAGTATTTATACCCATTAATAGATTCAATTATGTTTAAATTTTAAAAATTTAGTATCATATTTTTTAACAAATAAATTTGTTGATGCGTGGAAATCCTAATTATTAAAAAGAGAATTGGATATCTTTTAATCACTATGAAATTGGAAAGGAGAATAACACTTATTGTGTTTAGTTTAGGCATTAGAAAGGATCGGATTAGATAAATCCATCCATCACACACTCATTCATCCGAGCCTTGGATTAATTATAGTGATAATACTTGCTTATCCCATGTTTAGTTCAAATATTAAGAAGTATTAAACCTCGTATTTATCCTATCCAATACAGTGTTTGGATAAAGTATTGAATGATGGTATAAACATTAAATTATTAAGGAACCCTTAAGATAATTATATTCTAGAGAGAGAATAAAAATATCTTTTGCCTAAATATACCCAATCGGACTATTTAAACCCAGTGGATTTATTTAAGAAGGTGTATGTGACTATAAATGCAATATTCATCCGGCCTGAATTATTTTCTTGTGATAATACCAAGTGCAAAGTGTGTATCCAAACATGAAAGTACAAGAGATAAGATGAGCCCAAATATATTTTTTTTCAATGCTTCTGTCTTATTACCTAAACTAAACACACCCTGAGAATTTTGTCTACCTGTATGCTATAAATATGGGCACCGACTCCTACCTAGAAGATGACAGCAAATAAGACAACCGATATGCATGCGCATATGGCTTAACCCCACTGCCTAGAGACCTTGGTCACATGTCTAGGGTTATTTTATTCGATCATAAAACACAAGTCCAACATTGTATAATAATGTAACAGAAACAAGAAAGAGAGTCGAAGGGAAGATAAAACACTTAAACCCAGCTCATAGGTGCTGAGCTCTTGTCGGATCATGAACCAAATTGTTGCGAGTGGGACTCTCCTCGAATTCAAACTTTTTTTTGATGTGGGTTTGAATGTATACGCTCCAAATCATGCTGCAGTTGCTGCAATGTTCGAGCATTTGCTTTTTTAACTTTGGTACAAGAATGTTTCTAAATCAAATTAAGTAAAATTTAGATATGATGGGGTTTTTTCATCATAGACATCCTTCTATTTTGTGTTTATCCTGAATATATAAGATTGTTTTTAGCGCTATTGTAATTCTAAAAACAATTTAATATTTTCTATGAAGTTATCATGACAAATCTCTTTATCTAATGGATCTAATGGTTGAATCTCAAAAACGAACATTTTTTTTTTGCTATTGAATCTCAAAAAGAACATGATGGGAAGTGATAAGGCATATATACCATATGTTACAAAGGATAATGAAAATGTTCTCTGAATTGCAAGAGAACATGTCCATTCTACATCTCAACTAGATTTCTTATTGGCAACTGTTTACTTACGTTAGGTAGTGTTGGTGTATGAAATGTCATTTCTATCGTTTCTTTTAAGATATTTAAAGAATTATCCGTTAACAAACGTAATTCAATTGCATCGAAACAAGCAGATTTTTACAATTGGAATCGAGTGAAGCTTAGATATTGTGATGGAGCATCATTTGCTGGGGATGCCAAGTTTGACAATGGAGTAAGTATATTACAGTCCCATTTTGTTTTAACAATTTTTGTACTTATTCACTTTCTTGTTCCATCAAATATAAGTATAGTTGCTCTATCAAACATATCTAAATCTTATAATTTGGTTTGCATACTTCTAATCAAGGATTTTTCTTATGTGATAAACTGGCAGACGTCATTACTTTATTTCAGAGGGCAGAGGATCTGGCAAGCAATTATTCTTGACCTTCTCCCAAAAGGTCTTGGCAATGCCAGAAAGGTAAAACATATTCTTGCCGGATTTATGTTTTTCCTTGTTAGATTTTGAAGCAAGGGAATGACATGGTTCAGCATAAGCGCCCTATATAAAAATACTTCACATATATACATGATCTAAAATTATATCATCTACCCAAATTGACTTATGATTCAGATGGCAAACAGTAATGACCAAGTTGATTGAATCTTGTACTTTCTTGTAGATATCATTTCTGTGTTTCATTTGAAGGTGCTGTTGAACAACTTATAACTTGGGTTCATAAAAGACTCATTTTCTGTCCAAAGCTGCAATACAAGATGTATAAGGTTTTAGCGAGTGGGATATATGATGCATGTGAAAGTTTACATGAGCTTGCATTCAGGCGAATAATATAAGGCCTTGTAGGAAAGACAATGACAGTTCCGGGATCCCTCTTTGCATAATACATGAATTCAGGTGTGCTTAATGGTAGTTTGATCACATTTATTTCTTTAGGCTCTGCTTTCGGGATGTTCTGCTGGGGGTTTGGCATCCTTTTTGCACTGTGACAACTTCACCAGCTATCTACCAAGTAACGCAAGCGTGAAATGCTTGAGTGATGCTGGATTTTTCTTGGATGCGTAAGTCCTTAACTTCTTCAAATGGAATGTTTTAGAACTTCAATTTCTCAATTCAATGGTAAAATCTTTGTCTTTTTCACTGCAGAAGAGACATAAGTTTGAACTACACTATGAGATCTTTCTATGAAGACGTTGTTTCTTTACAGGTACACCTCTCACTCTAAGAAGAATTGGATTGATTTTGGGTGCCCTTTATCTGTTTCACAAGATGACACTTTATGAATCATAGAACCTCTTAAACTCTGGTATTGTGCGTATTTAGTGTTTCTAATCTCAGATGTTATCAAGCAATTTCCAGGGTGTAGAACAGAATCTTGATAAAAACTGCACGAGTTCTGGTCACGATCCACAAGAAGTATGATTTACACTCCTTATTTTTGGTTTAGCAATTAGCAATCCTAAAATTTAAGCATTGTTCTGACCATTTCTGAGGTCTTTTTCAGTGTTTTTTCCCACAGAATGCATTGCCATACATCAGAACACCATTTTTCATCTTGAACTCGGCATATGATGTGTACCAAGTAAGATCTTTCAACTCATTACTTCGAAACTATACAGGCCCAGACCATGCACTTTTCTAGTGCTTGTGATGCAATGGTGAGAAGTGATTGTAACTTTTTTTTTTCGGCGAGTGTGATTGCAACTTTTTATGTCAACAGTTTCATCACATATTGGTGCCGCCTTCTGCTGATTTGGTTGGACATTGGAATCACTGCAAGCTTAATCCAGCAGCCTGTAGCACAGACCAGATAAATATTTTGCAAGGTCTGGTTTTGATCTCTACATTTTTTTCAAAGTATATGTTTTTACTTTCTTCTGATAACTCTTCATCAGCGTTTTTCATTTAAGATTTACTACTTGAAAGTTATTTCCTTTTAAAAAAACACTTCAGCTTCCATGCTGCATGATTATCTCGGAGTTATTCGAAATAAGTGTGTGAAGTAAATCGACGATATTGTAACAGTTTACTAGAATTATTGTTTACAGGATTCAGGAACGATATGCTTACAGCTTTGGGGTATTTCTTTGAAAATTCTGGAAGAGGAGGAATGTTTATAAATTCTTGTTTTGCTCATTGTCAAAGCGAGTCACAGGACACATGGTTTGCAGCTGATTCCCCAAGAGTGCACAATAAGGTTTATAAACAAATCCTTTACCCTGTTATATACAATGGTGCTGATGTGTTCCTGTCGTTTTTAAACAATGCCTTTACTCTGTTATGCTATTTATCTGAACAACTCGAAAAATGCCTATCTCATCTACTTCATTGCCTCGAGCTATATATCATTTCTCTATTGAACAGAATGGTATTATGTTCTTTTGTCAATTAATTATTCTTCTCCATTCATATCTCTACCTCCAATTTCGTTCTCAAATAGTCGACAGGATTGAATGGCCAATACGTTTTCCAACCCTTGATTCGATTCCTTTCCAAAAAAGATTTGTCTCAGCTATGAATCTGATTAAATTGACTTTCCACTAGGGTTGAGGCATATAGTCCTGGTTCCCGTATGGAATGGCTAGGATCTTTTAACCATGACATATTTTTTAGTTCTTTTCTTGGGCACCAACATAAGTTCTTTTCAAGAATATGAATGTAAATTCCACAAACTCACTCCTAGGAGCATCAACTACTTCAAGTTTTTCTTTAAAGCAGTAAGATCCGGATTAGACTTACATGAGATGTTCATGCCTTCTATTATGACTTAACTCTAAAAGTTGTATTTGAAATGAATTGTCTTAAACGAAAATTTTAAATATATAACCAACTTGCGGGGTGCTTCTGATTGCATTTGTTGCAGTTATTAATCACATTCTTCACCGTAGTGTACTACTTATCAGACATTTTATTTCTAAGTATCCACTATGACGAGTAACCATACCATTTTTCTTGTAGACCATTGCAGAAGCAGTAGGTGATTGGTACTTTGGAAGAAGGGTCTCTAAGGAGATTGACTGTGCATATCCTTGTGACACCACTTGTCATAACATAATCGGCTGATACTATAGACCGAGGTACTACATTTTTAACCTAGAAATGTNCCTTGTGACACCACTTGTCATAACATAATCGGCTGATACTATAGACCGAGGTACTACGTTTTTAACCTATAAATGCAACTTTGACATAATTTATTGACCTAATTTGTTGATCTAATTATTCATAATCATTGGATTTATAGTAAACCCTAATATTTATTGGAACCCATAACCTAACCAATAGTTGTGATTGATTAGGTCAGCAAATTAAATCTAAATAACATTATTGTTTTTAACCATATAAAACTCAATTAGTTTCTCTATAATGCAATTTTTTTTTTTGGTCATTTCTCTATAATACAATTGAAGTGCATAATGTATCAGTATTGTTTTATAATGCAAAATATTTAGCAGATATTGCAGGTTCAGTAGAAGATTTGAAGGCAAATACAACATAGAGAAGTCATTTTCATGGGGATTTCTTATTCTCAGCTTTACACAAGGAGAGATTATACATTTTTGTATACAATCTACACGTTTTTTTAACTTCTACCGATTAATAAAAGTATCTCCAATCATGTTTTGTATTTTAATTATTCAAAAGTACATTTTTTCTTTTTGAGTTACTCACTTTTTCAATATATATTCGAATAGATTTTTTATATTTTAACTATTTTAAATATTATTTCACATATTTTGTAATTTTGTTGAGATTGTTGGAGAGAGAATGGAGGGAAAGATAGTGACCGGACAAAAGAGATGGGAAAGAACAAGAGGAGAGAGAAAAAAATTATAAAATATCTATACAAGTTGTTATAGTAATATTTTATATTTAGAGTATTATTGTAATAAAAAATTATGATAGAGTATCTGAACATATTTTGTTGAAACAAAATTTTTGTCTTTAATTAATTAAATTTTAACTATTTTAAAATTTTATATAATCTATTGGATATTCTCTGAAGGGTCATTGATCCTTCATTTCCCTTCGTTTTCCCTAGCTAACACTAATAAATGTACCAAATGTAACATTTTCGGGTAAAGGTAGATCATTTGGTACCGAAAAACTATTTTGTAGTACTATACTTTTTTTTGGTTTAATAAATTAGATACTTTATTTTTTTTGTAAAAATAGTTCGAACACAAACATATTATTATTGGTGTGTTATGGTTTGGCTATGCTACGAAAACTGACAAGTACTGGGGTTGGTGTACACACGTCACTCTGTAATGAGTAATGTAATTGATATATAATTTTAGAATTTAATAATTGTGGTTATTAAATTATTAATAAGTCTTAACATTAAATTATCATTGACTTTTAACACTATCAATTCAATAATAAAAATATATTAATTTTTTAAATTATGTGTTAATAATATTAGTGTTCTTTTATTATTAGATAAAAAAAGAAGATAACCGTTAAGAAATATATATATTTTTTGATTATCATAGTTCTTGAGCCGATTATTTGGCTGCCACTTGTCATATTTGAATCCGGGTATTGCGGGATTTGAACTTTGACAGTTTCTTACCTTTTTAGCGTAAATTCCACTTTTAATAGTAAATAATGGTTGTTTTTTCAATTTAGTTTTTAATGTATTAATTATTTTAATTTATTCTTTAAAATATTTAATTTATATTTAAATAATATTTACATAGTTGGACTGTTAATTTTTTGACAAAAATAATCATGTCACACCATTTGAAATAATGACACACGTGACATGGTCATTTTCATTATAAAACTAGCGATTCTTCTGTGTAAATTGAATGATGTTGCAGTATAAAGTACAATAATGATATTTTTAATTTTACTTTTATTTATTTAAGATTAATATGCAAGATTTAAATATCATGTAAACTATCATGTCAAATGAACTTTATTTTTAATCTTATTTTTTAGTTTCGTCTAGACTCTTTTAATTAATTTGAGCACCAACTCCTCTATTAGCCCACTTTAATCAAATGTCAACGCACTGTGTGGTTAGACATACAAATTCCACTATTATGATTTTTGAAGATTTATTAGTTCTCTCCTCGACAAGTCTTAGATTTATTGTTGACCTTGATCGGTAAAAGTCTACCTTAATCAGCCTTTGGGAAGCCTGACGTCAGATCCCTTGTTATTAAAAAACAGCAAATAAAATATATATAAATACCAACGGGTGAATTAAAATAATATAATTTCAAACTTATTAATCAAAGTACATTTGTGTTTTACGATGTGTGTTTCTAAAACACGATTTTACTTTAAAAACATGTTTCAAAACTCACGGTTTCAATGGGAAAAAAGAAGTTCAAACGGGGGCTTGCTATATTCTCGTGAGGGTACCACCTTATAAAGTTGTAGTTGGCATTTCTCCTCCATTAATTGTTTGGTTGAACATGAAGGCTTTTGGAAAAAGACAAGTATTTTGTTCACTTATTTCAGAATTTTGATTTAAATTCAGCCATGTAGGGGTCTCGTTGCAAAAAAAAATTTTCTTCCTTTTTTTAATAATCCAGGTAGAACAAAACATGGATTTCCTTTGATTATCAATAATAAAATTTTGGAGATGTACAAGGAAAAAGAGTTTTGAAAGAAGACTTTAGATAAATAGTGCAACTTCCCTAAAAGGTTATGTTTTATTACAATATTGACACTCTTCCCTTTTTTTTTTTTT